>JAUTBQ010169949.1:0-11849 GCA_032361185.1 Lepetodrilus ovalis | reverse complement strand
AAATAAGCATTTTACGGCAAGAATTAACACTAAAGTTAGATCTGACCCTGCAACATGCCCTTTTTATCGTGAACCCCGCTGTTCCTAAAATGCTGGATCCGCCCCTGAAGAGAGCGCTACCAGTCTCTTATAGTAGATAAGAGATGCTTCGTGAAAGATCGATACCCTGCACGAGAGAAATCTGTGTTGCAAAACTAACTACATATGTTACGCCGTAACTCAGTATGTCAACTATTGCATTCATATTCTTAAAATTAACAAGACAAATGATCATATCATTGGTATTATTGTTCAATATATGTAAATATTCCATTAGTCATGGCTCTGTCACTTTATTTGGGGAGTTGGATTCGAAATGAAAATATATTATCCCCCCCCCCCCAAAAAAAAAAAAAGAAAGAAAGAAAGGCATATAGGCGTTATGATCTGCAATGCCCTTAAACAATGCGACTTAGTATATTCATGTGACTAAAATACATGTAGGCTACACATATTTCGTCTTATTTGCATTAACAATTTGGATTAAAAGTTAACTATATAGCCACCTTTTTGCCAAATCTAAATGTTGTAGTATGCCCCTATTTAATTTTGCTAAATCGGCCCTATTACTTAGCTCGAGATTCCTCTACCCATACCTGCTGACCATAAGATGATCATACCTAGCTAGACTCTACAGTTATTTATAAACACTTTCTGGATAATCATTTCTCTGAAATTTAAAGTAACTTGAAGAACTAGATCTATCATATTATTTTCGTGTTTATAAGGGCGTGTCTAAGATTGCATTGCTGACAACATAAACTTAATGTACTAAAACATAGGTCTAGTCTCGGGAGTATGAAGTTCTTGACATTCCGATCAGCCGAATAAGGTGAAGGTCGGATAAATCACGTGACAACGCCATCTTGTTGGTTGGGTTATTTCCGGCCAAATAATACACCGTAAATATCCATAAACATCGGGTTTGTTTTCTAATTAAAATCGGCTTTGTGCGGATATTTCGGAAATCTAACATCCCCCATTCAATATGTGGAAGCTTCGTGAGATAACGGACAAGGTGTAAGTATTCAATGAGTTATTTCGACAGAGGTGTCTTCTGTTGTCAACCGGTACTCCAAATTTGTGTCATGGCGCTGGTGACCTCATAGAGTTCCACGTAGCATATGTGGCGATCGTTATATCCAAATGACAACTAAACCGTATTTTTCATTACTTGAGATTAAACACAACAACAATAACACGCAATAATATGCCACATTATGAATCATCAGGGCAATGGAGCGTCCGATCGAATCTGACAGCTTCCAAAGAGGGGAGGGCACTTTTGATAAAATCCTAATACAGTCTTAAAATGCACCCCTTTCTACGTGTCAAAAAGTATATGTGTACAAACTATTCTAGTCTTCTTTACCTAAGCTTGAGGATTCTGTCATTGTCGACAATACATAGGTTTATCCAACCAGATTACAAATACGACTTCCAAAGTCATAACTCATTAGCATTAGCATCGAAACCCAACCAGGAAACTACCACTTGGAATAATCCCGATGACTACAGTAACCTCGACACTATGATAATATATCCATAGCTACCAGTCAGGTGCTCTTATATATATATATATAATATATTATTTTATGAAGATTAAAGGCATGATAATATCACAGATATTTATGGTTGTTTTGGACTAGTTCTTCGCTACAACTGCAAAGTACATTCACGGTTGACATATTATAGATACATATATTCATGTTTGTACTTCCAAAAACCTTACCACCGCTGTATGATAGGCACAATTCCATTTCAACAATTTGAACAAACCGTTTTGGACTTTTCCACTCCAGTTATAACATCCTGAATATGGTCGTAGTTCTTTTTTTCTCTCAGTAAGTACAGTGTCCCCTCGATATAATGCTGAAGTTGGGGTCCATGATATACCCCCTCTGCATTATATACCTGCCTTGTACGATATTACAGGGAAATAACGAAAATATAAATGGGATCCATGTCTGACCCCCGCCTTATATCCAAATCCGTTGTATATCGGACCGTGTTATATCGAGGGGGTACTGTATGTCTTATTAACACAAATCGATCATCAGACGATGAAAGAATATTGTCACTGCTGTTTGCTTCACAAATCGGCTGATAAATCAAAGACAAGATAATTGCTTTGTAACATAAACATAAATTCAAATAAAATATTACATTTGTAATAACTATCGAGTGTTGGGGAATAAGTAGGCCATGTTTATGGCTGGTTAGTGTCATTGCTTTGCTAATGTACACACACTGGCCATAAGCCTCACATACAATTAGTTAAGCGCAAGTGTGACACTGTGCGACAACTGGATTTCAACTGTTATACATGACTGCATGGAGTTGGCCGTGAATGGTATTCCACGGAGTGAACATCGCTCATTTTGTATCTGTGAACAGATTTATAATAGTTTTACAGGGATGGAAATTAACACTAGCCAGCCAGCCCAGGCCATTTCTCCCAATGGGTATCCTGACCTAAGTAAGGGCTAGTAGAAATTTGTTTGTTTTTTTGTAAACATTTGTTATTTGTATCACTATTCGGGCTAGTAAGTTTTATTTGTAAGTTTCCATCGCTGGTTCTAAGGATAAGCTCACAATTTAATTCCAAGCAGTTGATATGGTGCTAACCATTCATTGATCCTTCCAGTTAGCATGATGTTGACTAGAATTAAGTAGAGATTCCAAGGGAATAAGTGCATCAGTAAATAACAACTTTTGGGTGGAGAAATCAAACATAAGTAATCTCAGATAGTAGTTAATATTTGACCTTCATCTAGGTCAACCATCTGTTCATTATTTTGAAAACAGAATGTCAAATAAATAACATTGACAATAACCTGAGATACATGCAGTGTCTCCTCGATATTATAATGCTGAGGTTGGGGTCCATGACATACCCCCCCACCTTTAGTACCCTCCTTATGCGATAGTACAGGAAAATAAAAAAAATAGAAATGGGATCCACATCTGATCCCGCACTGTATGTATTATCATTATGTGATATTTGGTATGTTTTTTCATACACTTGTCAAATTCGTAAAACCATAATGTTGACAAAAATCACCATCTATAACTCAATTATCATCGGTGATCATGTAGTAATTAAATCTTATAATAAGCAAGATCATTTATCTAGATATATCATGTGCAAATAATCCTTCCTTAATCCTTGTGACAATTTTCTCTTATTTTTTTTTCTAGCACCAATGTGGTGATGAACTATTCTGAAGTAGAGGCCAAAGTCCGCGAAGCTACTAACGAGGATTCATGGGGGCCTCATGGCACGCTGATGAACGAGATCGCGCAGTACACATTCACATACGAACATTTCCCAGAGGTTATGGGCATGTTGTGGAAGAGGTTGCTGCACGATAACAAGAAAAACTGGCGAAGAGTTTACAAAGTAAGTTAACATGGTTAGTGGAATAGGACAACATTCATGAAGCAATTAGCTGTTTATAAGCATGCAGCATAGTAAAGCATTCATTATTTTGAGGTATTTGGTCGCAATCAGTATTACTAACATGATCAGTATTTTGGTACTGTCATACTACCAGCAGTGTTCAAAATTCAAACATATAATCAGTTGGTAATTTTCCATAGGCATAATGGTAATGGTGGTAAAATCTGCAATTTTCAGGGGGTCGCACAGATACATGTACCTTCAACATTTTAGATTTTCAAATGATCCCCAGGAACCCCTCTATTTCGATCACTGCAGTATTAGATTGCATAGTTGAGGAATTCTACAATGTTCGTGGTGTTGGGTGTCTCTATAACTTACATGGCCATGATGACCATCTCAGTAACTGTATGATGTTGGTATTTTACAGAGTCTGGTACTAATAACATACTTAGTACGGAATGGATCTGAGAGAGTTGTAACCAGCGTCAGAGAACATATCTACGACCTGCGAGGCCTTGAGAACTACACCTTCACAGACGAGAATGGCAAAGATCAGGGATTGAATGGTGTGGTGTATTATTACAATGGCCTGGATTTCTATCAGATGTTAGAGAGGGGGGGAGAGATAGAGCATATTTTGTACCAAATTTGTGTTAAATCTATCTTAGTTTTTAAAATTTTAAACTAATAAAAGAAATCCATAATCACAATTTCTCAATAACATGGAACATTTACCATGTTTACAATTATACTTTAGTAAACAACTGAAATGTTTCTGTTATTTCTTTATTACTTGCAACATTTCAAAAATTTCTGTTCATTGCCGCATATGGGTGAAATACCACTGCAACGTAAAACAATAACTCAAAATCGTAGTTCAAATTGATTAATAGAATAAATGGTACTTTTCTAGTTAGTAGCATCATTGCATATGGGTGAAAGATTTCTGCTGCCACATAAAACAATAACTCGCTCACTCATGCTTACTAGTAGTAAATACTAGTCTGTACCATAAATGATGAAAATTATTTTCAGTACGACACAAAACGAAGGATCTGATGAGTTTCATTCAAGATGACGAAAAACTCCGCGACGAGAGAAAAAAGGCGAAGAAAACGAAAGACAAATTTGTGGGAGTGTCTGGAGAAAATTCAGGTTATCAAGGGTCGTCCTACAGTAAGTGTTGTAATGTGTCGTCAACTACCTGCTTTCAGCTCGAGGGGCAGGGCACGACTTGTCAGCACGACTTGTCACCCCAAAACCCCCTTTCCCCAGTCTCATGCTAATCTTGCATTGTAGATGAGCTTGTATATGGGCCCCAGGCAGTGACGGGAGTAGCGCAGAATGGCCATTCTCAACAGCCTGGGGGTTATGGTTATGTTACGCAACTCCTGTGCATGGTCAATGTGTAGTAATGAGTTTGTTTATTACTGTTTGTACTAGTCTATCATTCATCAAGAACATCACGTGTTAGCTTTGAGTCATCACCCATGGGTGAGGTGTGCCCACTGCGACGTAAAGTAATAATTCAATCAGTTAGCTTTGACCAATAAATGATTGCCTGATAAGATTGGCTGGATTACCCATGATCATAGCTAGCCTTGATCAAGTTGATGTATCTAAATGGCTATTCAGAGATAGATGTGTTATTAATTTCTACTCGCCCTTAGGGATACCTTTAGCATTGGGAGAAATTGACCGGGCGAGCGAGTGTTAATTGCGAACCCTGCTATTAAGTTATATAATCACGTAAAATGTTGTATTTGCATGTTTCATTTTGCTTGTGCATGTTAATTTGTCTTGTATTAAAACCAAAAATGTTAGTATGTGTTAGCTTTGTTTGTAAATCTGTTAAAAAGTGGATTACATATGTATTTAGTCTGTAGATCTATCTATCTATCTATTGTAAACAAGTTGGTAAACAGGTTTCAATATCAGTATGCTCAGAATGAACTCGAGGAATATAGTAATTTTCAGTATGTACAGGAATGATGTTTCTGTCAACATTGTCTATGCTAGTTCTTTTTCAAATTAAGACTTAACTATTAATTTCTTTTATTGTGAAATAGTAAGTCAAATAATTAATTTATGACTGGGTTAAACATTAGAAATGTAAAGGAGTATGGCCTAACCGTTTTTCTTAATTTAATTTAACACAAATGTGGCAGAGATTTTGCTAACCATACTAACTGTAACAATGAATGTTTTGTCCAGGCGACCGATATGACGAGGAACCACGCAAGGAGAAGAACATGGACGAGATTGACGAGTGGGGTGGCAGCAGGAAGTCGATCGCTAACGAGGCCATAGACAAAGTCAAGGACGTCTGGAGCAAAGTTTCAGGGCGCCGGGGTGGCGCAGAAGCACCAGACTTTGTGTAAGCAGCTGAAGTAAAAGAAAATTGTGAAAAGAAACATCTTTATTTATTTTAATTACTTTATTTATTTTAAGCGATATATACTGGTTAGCGTTCTATTATCGCCGATCGTCGCAAATGGGTGAAAGATTCCCGCAGCAACGTTAAACTCCATAATCACTCGTTGATTACTTTTACTTTTGTTGGCATGGTTTTTCATGCTTTTTTCATTTTCTTGCTTATCTAATTGGTAATTAGTCATTGTATTAGGTAAATTTGAAGTCGTCGCCTATGGGTGAGATATTCTCGCTGTGACGTAAAGCAATACTTCAATCAAAATCTCACAAAATTAACAAGTAAAAAATAACCATCAATTTAAAGTTTATCAGATAAGCATTTCAAGTATATTTCTTTATTTTATTTTTCTTCTCAGAGATGACGATGATCGAGGGTCACGCTACGATGACTATGACCGTGATCGGACCCGCGACCGGTACGACGACTATGATTATGATCGGGACCGAGACAGAAAGAGAGACCGTGACAGTGACAGACACAAGCCCAGGGACAGATACGAGTTTAAAGACAATGATGATAATGAATTCACCTCAGTTGAGAGAACTCACAACTCGTACACAGAGAAAATCACAACAAATAGACGATCAAAACAGGCAAATAAAATCGATCTAGGAGCGGCAAGTTCGTATGGCAAAGATGGAGCAGATACTCAAGTAAGTCATCCTAAAGTATTGGTAATTTGTTTTACCAATAATATTTCCAACTGACACACCATGATATGTGTGAAAGGATCTTTAAAATGGCTCTAAACCCCAATTTAAAAATAATAATTTTGAATGAAAATCTGTCGTGGATATTTAACAAGATCATTCAGTACAATGTTTAGAGCAAGGCAGTGGTACAGTGTTGGATTTGAGGGAGATAATCTGATTTTTTTACTCGCAGCCCAACACAGAAAATAAATGAAAAGTGTATTACTAAAATGAGATATTGAAAAGTTGATGCTGTCCCTGTTTTAATGTGCAAATTTGTTTAATCCTGAATGTATTTATGATGCACACAACCTCTACATTAACTTTTTGAGGCACCTGTCCAGGACAGGTGGACAATCCTTATTGTCGAATGGCAGGGTGTAACACAGTGGTAGAACGTTGAACTTCGGATGCATTATACACATCCATTATATTACTATATTATTATTATTTTATTGATTTTTCAGAGTGTAAGTAGTAGTAATGCTGTAGACGGTGCACCTAGTCTAATTGATATGGGACTCCCTCAAATCGGCCAGTCTTCAGGAGCCGATGGCTTCACGGGATACCAGTCAAACACCAACGGCAGTTTTGACGATTTCAACCCCAGAGGGGCAACCACTCCAAAATGTTAGTACTAGCCAGCTAGATAGAAAAAGTATACTCTCATCTGCATACTGTTTACATAATGTTAACCTATGACCAAGGATAATATTGTAACAAAAGATTTTAGGTGATTTAATTGTAATTGTTATCCCATTCTTCATCCTCAATTGTCGCATATGGGTGGAAAATTCCTGCTGCTACGTAAAACAATAACTCATTGGCTTGTGTTGCTGCATATAAGTGAATTATTCCTGCAGCAACGTCAAGCATTAATTAATTATTTATTCATTGGCTTTTGTTGGTCCAAATGTAATAATTTTGTTCATGTAATTTATGATAATAATCTATAATAATACTGCTTCTGTTCACAGCACCAGGTCAACCAGCAGACTTCGGCGACTTCACACAATTCCAGAATGGAGGATCAGTCTCATCTCCGACAGGGTGAGTCCATGCAGCGTGTATCTTTAACCTTCTCATTTCAAGAGGCAGCAGCAGGTGCCATACAAATCGGTGGAGCTAAATCAAGAAGGGAAAATGTTAATGGGTTTTGGTCATGCAATGCTATCATCAACCAAATTTTGCCGCATATTTAAATATTTTATTCTTTTGCCTGTTGGAGGAATTTAGAAGTGCACTACAGAACGGGATTTTTCTTAATGAATTTCTCTTTATCAGCATTGAGAGGGTTAACCAGTATTCTGAAGTACACCTGGTTGCCTCGTCACAGGTGATCAATTCATCTTTCAGAATATTTTAGCATTTCTCTCAGAATATTGCAGTTTTCCATGAATTCGGTTGACCAGGAAAAGTCTGTTGGTATTTACAAGCACATTTGTGGGCATAATAGACAAAACGTTAAAGAGGGTACTAAAATGGTCAAAACCTTGTACTTCTCGCTGCACGTGCACAAGTACTGATACCATGTCTCTATTCTGCAGTTCGGCCAACTTTGCAGACTTCTCACAAATGGGCTCGGCCACATCGCCCACCTCACCATCTGTTGCCCCCGGCATTAATCCGATGGCCGCCACCGGCACGCCGGCGTCGTCATCATCCAACGACCTCTTCGACGTGTTCAGCTCCTCCACGCCGACGTCGCACGTCCAGCCTATGCAAGCCTCGACCAACCTCATGCCGTCCCCTACTGCTGGTGGTACCACCGGCGCGCCATTGACCGGAGCCCAGCCAGCCATGGGTCCCACGTCGCCCATGATGTCCACAATGCCTGGAATGGGCATGGGCATGCCCATGGCTGGTGGTATGCCCATGGGACAACCGATGGTGTGTATGGCATGATGTGTCGTCTCAGTCCGAAAAGGATATGTCAACTTTGTGACTAAATAAAATCTTGTTTATGGTTTTAATTGTGAAAAACAGTATTAGTCACTTAGTGTACAGATTAAATGTTAGGCATGAAAATTATCTGGGTATCCTTTCACAAAGCTCTCTTATCCACTAGGAGACCATAGCGCTCTCATAGGCAGTGCATTGGCTATCGGCAAAGAGAGCGCTATGGTCCGAATAAGAGATCTTCGTGAAAGGATACCCTGGTTTATGAGATTACTTGTTGGTCAATTTATTATTTTATTTTGCCACAGATTTCAAGTTAATTAAATTGGCATTTCTATGAAGATACTTGTAAACAATTGGTACACGATAATTCAGTGATTAGCCATGCCAGCTATGACAATATGTTGATGTTCTGTTTCAGATGGGAGGAATGGCCCCTGGCATGATGGGAGTACCTATGGGAGGTCAGATGCCTATGGGAATGATGGGTGGGATGCAGCAGCCTCAAGCTATGGGACAGCAGGTAATACCATGTTCCTTGTATAATGTGTACATTGCGTTACATTTCACAAACTGAAACTGGACCCAAACAGGTACGAATTGATGTGAGAATTTTCAAATTTCTTTTTGTTTGCACGCTACGTATCTTTTAGTTCATGTCACTCTGGTAGCTAAATCAACCTGCACGGTTTTATTTGCTTTTTTATTTCATCCTTTCTTGTCCAATGATCCTGAATTGTTTATTGTAAGCTGGCAGACCTGAGGAATATTGTTTATTGTACATGTAAAATATCTAACTACAAATAACGTAAAGCTGTTGTAAATTGCATGACATGAATTACATTGATGTTTAGAATGATGAAATATTTTTTCAAAGTCATACGTCTCAAATACAGTACATGGTACATGTTTCTTTATAAGATCACAGTTTCATAACTTACATCTTAAATTACCTAGAAAGTGTAAACGTTTATTTTTAATTTTTGTATCCTTCCATGTTTATTATTTTGTGTTATTCTGGTGCACAGTGTCGTGTTTGTACATTTTTATTACAAGATTCCTCGCTGCCCACATACCCTGGTTGCAATCAATGCTGTCCATGTGACAGTGGGTGGGTGATAGAGCCTCGAAATATCATATGACTATGAGTGAAACAATTTTAAAAGCGTCTCTAAGCCACACATCACACCAAAAAATATGATAAATATTTTTAAAAAATAAAAAAATAAATAAAAAAAACAACATTAAAAGAAAATACACAGGGAATCGGTTTCCAAGCATTGCTAAGCACAGCCGGTGCTAACACTTGTGTTTCAGTAGCCCCAACTAGGGGTATGTGAAGGTTCTGGAATCTGGTAATAAAAGTGTTCGATGTATAGTTAGCTAGTCGTTCACCCTATCTCTCCCATCCCCTCCCCAGCCAATGATGCAGCAGATGCCCATGGCAGGGGGCATGATGCAACAGATGCCCAATCAAAGGATGCAACAGCCCACAATGATGCAACAGTCAATGGCAGAACAGGTGAGGTGGCCTGCCAGTTTCACAAAGCAATTGTAGCCTGATTGAAAAAGAAAGAAGATAAAATAGGAAATATTTTGCAGTCATGGTAATGCAGTGCAGTTACTATTGCCTAATGTTGCTGTGGGAATATTTCACCACCAATCTGGGATTTTTGTGTTTGCTTTTACGAAAACATTTTTGTGGTTATCTCAAGGTTGATGAATGCTTTGTGAAATGGAACCCATCCCTTTTTATGTTTAGAGGTGTCAAAACTATTCAATAAATGTATGCAATATTAATCATGTTAATGGTTATGATTGTTACATTTCTTGTAACCTAGTATTTGTTAATTACTTGTGACGTAGTTCTTTAGGTATCTGTCTATAGTATAAATATAATAAAGAATATTAAATATGCAATAAAATAAAATCAGTCTCATTTTCAATAGTAATTTCCAGGGAATTAATTTACTATATACAGTACCTGGCTATTTAATGAATTACAAATGTCTGTCACTTTATTCCATATGTTGTACTAAATGTTCTACAACTACAATGTGCTAGATGTTTTGTTCATTGCTGAATTTATTAATATTCTAATCGATGCTTTTCTGGGTAAGTGCATGCTCTCCTGACAGCGCTAACACATCAGTCTGTGTTATACATCGTCACACTATGAGGGGTTTCGCTTGTTCAATATTATGATGGGTGCAGACCCAAAACGGCAATATCCAAAACGGTGCACGATGTTGACGAAAAGGGAACAATGAATTGGCAAAAACGGTAACAAATCGATTGGTAGGAAATGGTACCTTGACATTTTTAGGAGATAAAGGTCTACTGTTTAGAAATTAGACGATATCAATCGTTAATTGATAGCTTCTAAACTGAATATTGTGCGCCATTTTGGATGTTGCCGTTTTGGGCTTGCACCCATCAGCTAATAAGAATTGAACCAATCAAATTGCTTATAATGTTGAATACACGAAACCCCTCGTAGTGTGACAGTGTATAACACAGACTGATGTGTTATCACTGTCAGGAGTGCATGGGGTAAGTGGAGTGCTCTTCTTTCTTTCTTTTTTTATCATGGAATGGATGGGAATGTCTTGATTTGTCTCCATGTTAATAGTTACAATTACTGTTATTGACATTTAGTTTATGGAATATGTGTGAGTACTATTTCCCTAGCTAAATACAAGCTTCATATTTGACAACTGTTGAACCAATATTAATTAATGCACTACTTCAGCTACGTTCAGTTTAACTGAGCAAGATAAAATATCTGTATAAAAAAATCTAGATGGAAGTAAGAGGAGGTGTTTTGATAACTCCTGGGTATCCTTTCACGAAGCTCTCTTATCCACTAGGAGACCATAGTGCTCTCTTTGCCGATAGCTAATACACTGCAAAGAGAGCGCTATGGTCTCCTAGTGGATAAGAGAGCTTCGCGAAAGGATACCCTGTACATTTACACATTGCCTGTATGAGTTACGTACCCTTTTCTAATTGAAATTATCCTACCTACATTGCATTTGATTCCTCTAAGTGAATTGAAACACATGTCTGTAATATAGCAAAACATTGATCCAATACAAGCTGCAGGCTTAGAAATTCTCTCAGAAAATACAACCTGGCCCCAAAATCATTAAACTAATTGAGTACGATTTCATGCTCAAGCTCAAATTTTATTTTGAGGATTTGTGATGAAAACTTTGATTTGAGCATGGAATCTTACTGAGTTACCAGTGATTTCAGAATTATTTGAAGTATGTGGCAGAGTAGCAATAGTAAGATGTCAATCACACGATTTATCAAAAGTCTCTCATAAGTAGATGGCAAGATTAGGGAAGTAGACGGACAAATTCGCCGGTTGCCG
>JAUTBQ010169938.1:0-11849 GCA_032361185.1 Lepetodrilus ovalis | reverse complement strand
ATCACGTGATCATCATGCCACGTCATCAAATTTAGATAACGCTGTCCAATTTTAAAGGTCAACTTCTGACAAACATGTATAAAGCTGTCACTATCAAGTGTTATATAAATCAACCATAATGATATGTTTATTTAACAAAATAATAAAATTGTCCCTGTGAGCCTCCGCCTAAATCCGCTCCTAGATGACCATTACATGTATTGATCACGTTTATTACATCATTGACGTATTACTTGTTTTTTCCCCTTCTATATAGAACGGTGAAGATATCCGTCAGCGTTGATGGCAGGGAGGTCCAACACATGACTAGAAGACACACTGTTCACCAGTAGGAAAAATACATCATTACAAACTCACGGTACGGTGAAGAGTTGTGCGTGTATCTATAGACACGAAAACCGAACAATAAATTTGCGGTTCAACGTAATGAATATTACAGATTTTTTAAATATGTTTAATAGTAGTAGCTGATATGTCAATTTTTTTATTCAACAAAGCAATCAATAACATGCTCAGCACAGGAAAACCTCGACATGGACGGAGAAAATATCACAGAATTTGCAACACGTAAACATTAACAAGAGAACTTCACCCAGACAGGCTAGTACTCTATGCACAGACTGGATGATCGAGTTCGTTCAATTTCCATATTACCACCCACGGTTGTACCGGAAAATACAATAATACAAATAGATACATGCAATTATTATACAACGTGATCAATATGGAATAATTATCATATGGAATTAATTGTACAATAATGGAGAATTTTAACCATTCCCCTTAGCAGAGTGTATACTAGTTATGAGTTTAGACATATTCTTAAGTTTTTTTAGAATACATGTTAATTTGTGTATATTTGACGATTTAGTAAATTTCGTAGGGATATATAACATTCTCTCATTGGTAGAATAAGGACATTTGAATAGGTAATGGAATTCATCCGCAACAATGATAGTACATAGTGGACATGTTCTGTCTTCTCTAGTATTGATTATAGGTCCCTTATCATCTGTCTCTAGGTATACCACGCCAACGACCAACCTCAACAGGAAGATGAATTATTACCTGTTCTCAATTTTAATATCGGGACCAATATTATATTTAGGCAATAGTAAGTATTTTTCAAATTCAAGAAGTTTAATTTCTAATGTTGAACTATCTTTAATCTGTTGGATCCAATTTAGTAGGAACTGGTCTTATAGGATGTTTTCGACTTGTGAGGTTAGCCATTGCTCGGTATACATTTGGGAATGATTAAAAACATGAGATAAACCGCAATCTTTTAATATTTAGTTTTCATATTTTAACCATTTGAGTGTTATCATTATTAATACTAAAGCAAAGTCCGAATATTCTATACATTTAATACTGCAGGAAAAACCTTATCACATGTGTATAGTCAATATAGTTCTCGATAACACCGGTCATATAACAAACTACTAGTATGTATCGTCATTAAATAAATATCAATCAAGTAAATGTAAATTAATCTGTATTCACAATATGTGATTATTTGAAAGACTCGGGAATTGATAACATTGCACAACATGGAAGCAGAAAAAAACGTATAGTATGTGTTTGCAGGACTTGAAAAAGCTTGACTGGCATTATACTCTGAACCGTTGATAAATATAGGGTAGAATATAGTGTTCATGCAACTATTCCCAACAAATAATGGGTAGACTATAGTGTTCATGCAATTATTCCCAACATGTATATAACTTAATTGACTTGGAAAGAAGTAATCGATCAATACATAACGTCATGTGGATTGCTAATATGTTAGTATATGGTCAAATTGGTAAGAACAAATAAATATTGCTGCTAAAATTCGACAATGATAACAGCCAAAAAACTACACTTAGGTTTCCTGTTTCAGGATCCTAACAAAATCCTATCAGGATCCTGACATGACACCCAAATGGGTGAAGGTATCCTGCTAGGATCCTGACAGGATTTTGCTAGGATCTTGTAACGGGATACCTAGCGTGTTCTGTCTGCGTGCCCTAGAAAGTAGTAGAGTTTTATGTCATTGGCCTATTTCCAAGCCGTTGTTCTGAAACGTCCGGTGTCGGGGTGAACCTTAGAACAGCATCGCCCGTATTTGACGGCGAAGACCGCTCCTACTATCACGGCGGCAACAAAGGCAACAGATCCTACAGTAATCCCCGCGATAGCGCCTCCAGATAATCCATCAGTATTCTGGAACAGGAAGAGGTGAACACTGAATAGACTGAGAATGCCCTGGGTATCCTTTCACAAAGCGCTCTTGTCTACTAAGAAACCATAGAGCTCTCTTAACAGTGCATTAGCTATAGTCTCTTAGTGGATAAGAGACCTCCATGAAAGGAATGATACTCAGGACATGAAATTACGATTTTATGCTCTGCTTCAAGTTGTCTTCACAAATTTCCATATAAAAGTTAAGCGAGCATGAACTCGTACTTTAAAGGTTTCGTAATCTCAGGACCAGGGTATCTTTTCACGAAGCTCTCTTATTTACTAAGAGACTGATACCGCTCTCTTAGCAGTGTATTGGCTATCTGAAAAGAGAGCGCTATGGTGTCTTCGTGAATAAGAGAGCTTCGTGAAAGGATACCTAGGACAAGAAGTTACGAAATGAATTTAGTTCTCATTGCATTCGCTACCAAAAGCGGAGGCTCTTCAGTTATTAATATACTCTTTGTGTAATGGGGGGTAGATTATGCTCCGTTAGGAAAGAACCGATTTTTATTTACAAATCCCCATGTACAATTTGAGTTGAGCATGAAAATATACAATACTCAAAAACTGTTCTTAACCTCGGGGACTGGGTATTATTTCTCTAAGTTCTTATGTCCACTATTGATACCATATAGTATTCACTATGGAGAAGAAGAGTATACTGGATCGAGCAACTGGCCATACTGGATACGATTTAGCTGTTTTAATCCCTGATCTTAGCAGCTAAGAGAGCTTCGTGAAACGATACCCTGTTAACTTAGTGGTAATATATAATAATATTGTTAGCTCTTTACTAGAAATGACAAGCAGGCTTTCGAATAAGTTCCTTTGGTGCTTACAGACAGAAATAATGCATATGAAAACTGATGCAGGTGTTTACGAGAGGCGCATTTAGAATAGTGTAATCCAGTTAAATCTCAGTACCTTTTCAGTCGTGCTCCATCAACAGGACTAGCACAGCAAATAACGTTTATGCTAAGAGAGAGAATGTTAACTTATATTCGCAGTTGGTATAAATGTGCTATTTGGTCAGAATCGCAACATGGAATGTATTGCATGACGTGTAGTGTTACGTGCTGGTTCTCACCTCTGTCTCTGTGACATCTAGTTCACATTGACCTTCGTTCCCATCTCCGTCAATCACTATTACGTACGCCAGGGGATGACAGCACGTGGAACTGTGGGGAAATATGAAAAGTAGGATTCACAGACGTTTTCAAAACCGGAATCAAAACATTATAATGCAAACTGGATCAAGTTTTTGATTATAGGTTATGCCACGCTGTAGAAGAAAATATTTCCCGTTCATAGCCATACTTTGAATTACTTCGATCACTGATTTCTTGCTATTTATTTTAAGATATTGGAGCAAAATAAATCAAACGGTAACTCACGTCAAAGTTGCTGTGATTGAAGCATTGTTCTCGCCAGGTGTGAATTGAGCGACGTTCATTATTCCAGTGTCGTCAACAGTGGATTTCACCAGGTACACACCCGACCCTTCGTCACTAAACTTGACCTTTCCGAACCACACGTGGTCGTCACACACATCAGTGTCCTGCTGTTCCTTGCTGCACAGTCCGTGAATGCTACTCACATTGCAAACAGGGGGCACAGTCTCCTATTGGAATAGCATAATAATAATGTTAATACCAATAATAATATTTATGGAGGAAATAAACAAATAAATAATCCACAATGTTCATTGTAAGTATACTCATCATGGCGTTGATAAGGGAAATGATAGCATAAAATAAACAAATAAATAATCCACAGTGTTCATTGTAAGTATACTCCTCATGGAGTTGATAAGGGAAATGATAGCACACTGATCCATTGACTGAGGTAATAATGTAGCACTGTGACCATGCTTTAGAGCGTTCACATTAATATACATTATTGCATCTTTACGTACTCCAATGCATATGCATGGTCATGTGTTAAGAAAACGTACCTGCGTGCTGTTGTGGATTAGGCGTCCCATCATTGATGCTATTGGCTGTTGCTTTGAAGATGTCTGATGCGCATAGGTCTGAGCTTGCTGCCGAGGCTTTGAAGTTGCAGTGCCTCCAATCTGGCCAGATGGCTTCAAAGTTGCTTTAGCTCCAGTCGTAATTCTGTGTGTTGGCCCCACAACAGGAACTTTTGATGCCGTAGTGATCTTTAATGTAGGTAAGCTGGTCGAAGGTGAATGTGTCTTGGCTTTTTGCGTTGTTGAAGATGCAGCTTGTGTTGTTTTGGGTCCTGCTGCGGTTGAATGATTGCGGTGATAAGGAACTGATGTAGATGAAGAAAGGATCCAAGTACGTCTGCTTCTTGAAACAGTTTGAAGGTGCACGGAAGTGAACTTGCTACTCGATAATGTCGGCTTAGTAGCCTTTACTGATTTGGTTACTCCCGACGTGCCAAAGGTTGTTGATTTGGTCACTCCAATAACACCCACAGTTGCTGATGTAGCTATTCCAGAACTACGTACAGGTGTGGTGGATTTCGACGGATTTTGTGTTAGTTTGGTCGCGGTTGAAGACGACGGTGATGTCACAGATATTGATTTTGTCGTAGTACTCGGCATGGTGGTAGTCGTGGTGGTGGTAGTGGTGGTGGTTGTTGTTGTGGTGGTGGTCGTGGTGGAGATGGTTGTGGTTGTGGTGCATGGATAGACGGGCTTTTTGAGACCTGGCGCTAGATCAAACTTACATTGCCCTGTATTACTCGCCATGTCCACCACGTTAATATATGTCGCAGGATGGCAGCAGTCGCTTCTGCAACAGAGATGAAAATATAAGCATATAGCCCAAATTTCTATAAGATAAAACAGGACCCATTGGCATGATGGTTATGGACAACTGTGGCGAAGAAGATGGTTAACAGTTCAATCTCATCTATTACTGTATCGATTCATCCATAAATCATATAATCGATTTGATTTGATTTCAACATATTTTATTGACCCAAATGCAATGGGACCCTTTAAAATATGTTGAAATCAAATCAAATCCATGATATAATTTATGGAGGAATTGATAAGTTAATAGATGAGATTGAGCTGCTAACCATCTCCATAGCGACATTTGTCCATTACCATCACGCCAATGGATCGTTAGATGGTAACGTTGTAGCACTGGAAACGGCAGCTTTGGGTTACATACTCCCCATGGCGTTGAGAATGAGCATTGAGTGCACACTGGTAAATTGATCTGGGTAATAATATGCGGTTTTGATCATGCCTTAGAAGGTGGTATGGGCGCGTTATAATTTGTCATTATTATTATCACTAATAGTATTACTACTTATTATGTCGACGACTAACTTAATAGTTGCTGTTTTTGTTCCATTGGCAATGGTATGTCCCTGGACAAATGTATCGTATGTGAAGTTTCCGTCATTCCCAATGGTAGACGACACCTGGAAGAGTCCAAAGCCGACATCCCCGAACTGTGCTGTGCCAGACCACAGGTACTGATGACAGTGACAGGTGTCCATCTGTGTCAGATTGCAGCTGCCAACTACTGATGTCACGTTACACTCGGGGAGAATCTTGTCCACCTTCTGAAAACAACATCCTCGAATCACGGTATCTTTTCATCATAGCTCTCTCTTACCAGTCCATTAGCTAGCGATAAAGACCTCTATGGTCTCTTAGTGGATAAGAGAGCTTCGTGAAAGGTTACACATATCCTGGGCATCAATACAATGTGTTTCAACTAACACATTCTTACTGTTAAATGTGCTGTGTTTATAATACTTTCCTATAGCGAGAATTATGATTATATGAATCCGTCATGTGGGTTTGAAAATGTACACCCTCGATGATGGAAATTTCCACCAGAAACGCGGCGTTTTAAGTGTTCACGTTAATAGGATACTTTTTAGAAAAGCCAGGATATTTGGAATGTGATATGTAATTGTGTTCCATCACTTACCCATCCTCGACATCGTAACCATCATTGTCATATATTTGACGTATGTTTAGTAATAATGCATGGCAGGCATTTCGAGGATGACGCCTACCTTGACAACCGGCCTTTTCTCCACGGTGATCCGGCGTGTGTCATATTGTGGACTATGACCGTTGACCCCGTCTGGTGACGCCGACAAGGTTACCGTTCTGTAACATCATGCAGCCTAATACATCTAGGGCATATTAAGTCTTCCATGGAATAACGTTTCTGGCAGTTTTGCCATGCATTTTTGTTTAGTCAGGTTTGATATGTCGAAATTGTAGTCTCCGCTTAAGTATTTATTTCATATTTGTAAACATAGACATTATGTTTAAGCAAGATCTATACTTTGAAAAAGGATGCAAAATCAATGCTATTTTCTCATATGCCAATATGGCGGAAACCTTGGATTTGTAAACTTGTAGTGTTTGTTCGTGCTTCGGATGATGTCGGGTTCTTATTCTGACGAAACATTGGGGAATCACGCGCGTATTTCCATGAAACTTGGTAAATTGTATCCATGTGGAGGTTAAATAGCAACGAGCGACGTAACAACACAAACATGCTACCAACAGGCCAATGATGCAGATAGTAGAGATGTCAATTTAATTTTAAGGACTGAATGCGATTTGAAATAGATTTAATATAGCATACGTCGTGATGCCTGCCGTGTTCCCAGCTTGTATTATAAACTGTCCATGAACGGTGCCATTAGCTTTAAGGGTGATTGTAGTGTTGGTTGGTCCGAGCGCAAACTTCTGGTCATCCTTGATGTCTACCCTAATATCTGTATCCTTGCTACCTCTGTTCTCTAATGTATAGGGTATTGTGAACTTCTCATTCACATAAAGTGACCCTGTAAAGATAGCAAAACATGGTCATAACAACGCCATACCGCGTAGTAGATTGCATAAATATATAGACATTAATAAACCATTGAAATAATATGTTTTTGTATGAGCATTACTAGGACTGCACGTTCTACCTATCAATCTCATGTACGACTACAGTAAAAAGACGCAATTTACCATTACGACATGTTTCATACAGTTTGCACATCGGTGTTTACGTTCATACCTTGATCAAAGTAAAAGAAATGACCGTCGATCCTTAATTATAACAAAGAATACTAACATAGAAACGATATCTATAATACTAATTAACTGGTGTTTAGAGCCGTTTTCAAGATCCTTTCACTTATATCACGGCTTGTGGGATTAAGGCAGGAGAAAACCTGCAACACCTGTATCGTTGAATTTTGCAGTAAACATGCGAGCACATGTTTGTACTGACAGGCGAAGTATGATAACTGTATTGCCACTGTACATACAGCGCATCCCATGCATGATCCTGTCACAAAAGTAAGATTTGCGAACATTCATGCCGATCTATAAACCCCCAATTAAAATTTAAATAATAATGTCTTTATTTAAGCCAGGCTGACCGTTGAGGGTTCCTATGGTCAGTTTAATAGCTATAGGAGTTATCGTCCGTGTATCCAGCCTCTGGAGAAAGTTTCCGGCTTTGTCCTGCCCCATCAGTGTCACCTGAAAGGCCTGCAAGTAAAGCGTGGTCATCATTGTTTGAGTTCAGACATATTTTAATATTGACCAAACTAATATCATGGAATCGGATGAAGACAATACAGCATACGAGGCCCGCTCCCTATAAAATACAAAGTGTGGAATTAAATAGCAAATACAAATATACTCGTGTATATTCCCTTACTGGGCAGTTGAAACACTGCCTTAGACATGCGTGTATTACCTTACTGGGCAGCTGAAATGATGCTCTGAACATGTGTATTACCTTACTGGGCAGTAGAAATGCTGCTCCTAACATGCGTGTATTACCTTACTGAGCAGCTGAAACGATGCCTTAAATATGCGTTTATTACCTTACTGGGCAGATTAAATAATGCCCTTAACATGTGTACTACCTCACTGGGCAGTTGAAATGCGGCCCCTAACGTACGTGCATTGCCTTATTGGGCAGCTGAAATGCTTCCTTGAATATGAGTGTATTGTCTTACTGGGTAGCTGAAATGCGGCCAATAACATACGTGCATTGCCTTACTGGGCAGCTGAAATGCTGCCTTGAATATGAGTATATTACCTTATTGGGCATCTGGTAATGCGGCCCCTAGCACGCGTATATTGCTTTACTGTGCAGCTGAAATGCTGCCTTGAACATGCGTGTATTACCTTACTGGGCAGCTGAAATGCTGACTTGAATATGAGTGTATTACCTTATTGGGCAGCTGAAATGCGGCCCCTAACATGCGTATATTGCTGTACTGGGCATCCCATCTAAAATGATGCCCTGAACATACGTGTATCATCTTATAACGTGGAGCTGAAATGCTGCCCTGAACATGCGTGTATTACCTTAACGGGGAGCTGAAATGATGCCCTGAACATGCGTGTATTACCTTAACGTGGAGCTGAAATGATGCCCTGAACATGCGTGTATTACCTTAACGGGGAGCTGAAATGATGCCCTGAACATGGAGGAAGCTCTTCCCCTGCCCTGAGTTAGTGGTCTCATCTGGAGCGATGTCCCGGCAGTGTCAGTCAAAATGACGGCATCGATAGCCTTTATCTTGTCTATGGATGGCACTCTAATGATCACAGTAGCCTGTTCACCTTGAAGATGAGGACATTGCATCACCAACAGTGCTTAGATTGTGTACGATGCGCAGTACAGACATACTGAAACAGTTCGTCTAATTATATTGTAGGAATACTAGACGCGAGGATTCAAAGCCAACACACCACATGAACACCTGACCGATGCTGAGTAAGCCGCTTTACTAAACTGGTTCCCTATCCAATGTACGGTTCATACGAATTCTGAGACAGTAGCTAGTTTAGTAAGCCGCTTATAGTTTGAACGCACCCTAGATTATGCATAAAAAGTCATCACAAAGAAGTATCTATACAGTCTGCATACTACACGTTTTCAAGACTGGATTACTATCTCAACATTGATGTGCTACCTGCTATGGGTCTGCCGGTAATTTCGTATTGGAATCCGGTCATTGGATTGGCCTGGACAAACTTGGTATTGAAGTTTATGGAACTAAGACCAGTGACCTCCAATGTCCATTTAGAATTGTCTGTCTTCGTTAGGATCCATGATCCTGGTTTTGGGTTCTGAAATTAAATTGATACACGTTTTTATTTCATAGACGAAGAAATGATCACGAGCTACTGGCAGTAGGCGGGGAGATAACTCTGAATATATTTAGAGCCCACGCAACACAGGCGTGTCTAGATAATGTATTAATATATTCACCGTGATCCTCGCTAAACCAAAACGGAGTTCTGAATAGGCAATGATATTTGGCGGAAGGTAGTCATAGCTTGAGTTTTCGAGGATGAGTGAACAGGAGAGCTTTGTGTAACGATAGCTAGACAGTTTGTTTTTCCCCCACTAATATCACGACTTGTTAGTTTATGGCAGGAGGAAAGCTGCAGCATCTGTAGCTCTGAATGTTGCAGTAAACCTGCGAGCACCGGCTGGTACCGACAGGCCAAGGATGATATCTATTGCCACGTCTACAGACAGTGCACCCTATCGCTTCAGAAATGTAATTTCCACAAACGAGGATGTCGGGCCCTCCCAGGGAGGGATTTGAACTCGGGACTAGCGCTACCACCCGCCCCCTCTGACAGTTGGAGGGCTGTACTCTACTTACTTTCACAGTAATAACTCGCACTTCAGTGGTCAGATCCTTGACATTATTGTTGCCAAATGTACCAGGGATCATTAGGACTGGATGTTCTGAAAATGGATCAACATTTTCAATAATGCATCATTCTTACAGTTGTGGATCAGACAATGAAACTCGGGAATAGTTTTAGGACATTACTTACTGTCGCTGCTCATTAACGTGTTGCTTGGTTTGCCTTTGTCTGTTATTATCTTGATTGAAATCTCTGTGAGAGTATTATCCACAGGAATATCAAACACGAATGGGTTTCCAACGACCTCAAGCTTTTTCATGATTGTCGTCGCCGATGTCTTTAGAGATTGCTGAAAAAACAACATTGTGGAATAACTATAGAATTCCGATAGCTTTATGTTTTCTAAATCATACATACGTGACAACTTAAATGTACTTAATCTAATGTATAAGCAAATATATTGGATAGTATATACAATATATATGTATAGTTATTAAATGACTTGCGTTGCGTCCATTTTTATGATGAACATTATGATGTATATTGTGATGTGTACCATGTATTTATTTTATAGGACAGGTCTTCATATAGGCAAGTTGCCTGTTGATCAATCCTTTTTCATGTATATTATGAAAATAAATATTGTTTAAACCATGAGTACTATGTTCAGCTGCGTACCGTCATTACAGACCTCTTGTCGGATGGCAAATCGTGTCTATTTGTATATTTTCAAGCGAAGTAGGTTATGCTGCAGTTATGCATATATGTTTGTATTCTTACTATATAATATGACATTGTATTTTGTATAGTTAGTAAGTGAACTACAGTACTTAATGTATGTCTCAGGCTATGGTATCCACCGTGTTTACTGAATACGCTCTGGAATCATCGAAGAGTCAGTGCTTACATGAAGTCGCAATGACATTTCCCAAGTCCGATCTATTTAAGAAAATATTTGACATGACATGTCCTCGTGATTGCTCAGGCAAAGGAACTTGTACGAATGGTGAGTACTTCACTGGCGAGATTGCGCTAATACTGCCTGGACATACTTATTCCAGTGTAAGTACATGGACATCTAAGGGCCGTTATTCTGTATGCATATAATATGTCGACCCTAAACAGTTCATAAATAATAGTCATTATTTCATGACAGTAGTTATTTTAAGCGCTTCATGGTAAATTTGGTCTCTTGACCCATTTTATTTATGGCACAATGAATCCTAATGACTCAACATTCATTTCTTATAATAACAGTCACTACAAACAACAGACAACACGTTTGGTTAACGAGAAATTAGCTTTTTGAATAAGAACTCTATCAGCGCACGTAACTATTCTCAGTTCAGTTCAGAATAAACTAACTAAACTGAGCTGAACTGAACTGTCATCTGAATTCCATTACGGATGTTGGCCGTAAAAATTATGCAAAAATTAAATTGAAGTTAAAGAGTAATGTCAGAAATAGAAAGAAAATGAATTTAGCCGATAATATTTTTAATTTCACATCGATAATTGTGAATTCTTCAAATGTCATTTGAAAATGTGTCTACTTATTGTGGAAGTAACTAGGTCGCTGTTTGGAGGCCGTCAATCAAGTTGTACTATGGAGGTAGAGTATCTCGACCTATGAACCTTGAGGAACGGCAACGTGTTAAGTCTTGGCTGATCAATGCAGTTCTATCAATGCAGACAGGATGACACCTTCCAGAGATGTAGGACTGGATCCAGATCTAGTGTATTTCCTGTTACACCGTTTATTGTCTTAACATTTTTATATATATTTTGTTTGTACTGCACGGTTTAGAGTCGCAATTAGGGCAGGAGGAAACCCGCAACATCCATAGCGCTGAATGTTGCAGTAAAGCTTCGAGCACCGGCTGGTACTGACAGACCAAACGATGATATCTGTATTTCAAGTTAAATTCAATCCAGAGAAAACTGTAACCATCCTATTCTCGCGTAAACATTCCCCTAGTCCAAAATTACCTCT
>JAUTBQ010169927.1:0-11850 GCA_032361185.1 Lepetodrilus ovalis | reverse complement strand
GAATAATAACCCCTAACGCGCATGTGTCGCATCTCTTTGCTGATTGGACACTTCAGCTGATTGTCTCATTCGGCACATCCCGGATTGTTATAGTCTACCTCGGATCCTATACTGTACAGCATTCGGTTAACCTACTGGAAGATAATCCGAGATGTGCCGTTTGAGATAGTCATCTGACAAGCGTCCAATCAGCAAAGAGTTATTATTCTAGATGATCAGTGATCCTTCCAGTTAGCACGATGACGACTGTTTAGATTATTATTAAGTTGTGAGCTTATCCTTAACAACTCCTTATTTATTTGCATTAGTGAGAGAAAAAAATTGCACCGCACGGAAATAGATGATTCTACAGTACTCAACAAAATAAATTAAGGGCCAGAAGATATTTTGGGGGTGGCTTCCTTTTGTTATAAAATAATATAAAGGCAATGTTATATGTAAAAAAATAACTACTGGCACTTGAGTATACATTGAAACCATATACACGACATAAATCCATATCATAATAAATCGTATTTTTGTGTGAATCTCTTCCACATCTATTCTTCCTTTAAAATATAATTAAAAATTCTATCACCCCATTACAAAATGTTGTATATAGGGTCTATATACTATATCCAACTTAGCATGTGAATTTCATCTTCTTCAATATACTAGAATATTTGTTTCTGATGCACATAGGTTGATGACACATAAGAGGCTTATGATTTGTCCATGACCTTCCAACTCAGCAGGAAACTATACATCCCAGATGTAATATTTACCTTCCAAAATGGATTTTACAATGTCGATGATGAAATCATAAAAGAGCACCAATTTAACATTATTAATATTCAATTTATTCAAGTTATGATGCTAGGATTCATATTTCAAGTTAAATAGAAAATGATAAATATATGCCACTTTTAACATCATATCGCATTAAAAACATTATTTGTGTAAAGTTTAAAGTATATTTTAAGACCTCTATGTAAGTCATCAATAGTCACATTTCAATAGGACAATCATGGACATTTACTAGAATATTTAAAAGAATAATAGGTACAATGCGTTAACAAATTTAACACTTCTGTATGTATAGTCATAGATTTCAATCTCCACATTTTTGTTGGGATAACCAACATCAGGAATTTCAATATTCCAAGCATGTTATTTTTTCACTATTATCCAAGATAGCAATTAACATGAAACACCCCAGTATCACAAGAAACACATACAACTTCAGGATAGTACATGTAATGTCATACTAATTGAAGTATAGATTATACATAGAAAATATAAGTCCATAATTCCTCATCTCCTGCATGTTTTACACCAGTATATAAAATATTCTTTCCCACAGATATTTCTGCTTAAGAAGAAAGAATTACAACCTGATCGATACTTTTCAATAATGTTTAAAAAAACATTGACGTCTGATAACGTGAGATGGAATGACAATACATTGATAACAGTGACGCCAACATCACGACAACAATCTGACAGCAGAATCACTGCTTAGTAAGCTTGGTGGTTTATGACTCGGAGCTACAATAAGTAATTTCAATTTCAAAGAAACTGAATCTAATTATGATCACACATTAAGCAATACACCTTATCACAATTACTTGTCACAGACACTAATTATCTCACAATTTCACATTAAAATATTTACTCTTATGTCAACATAACGAGTGTATGGTCTATTAGTACCTGCATTATTTACCTGCAATCCAAAATTCAATATACAAATTTGCTCCACTGAACTAACTACAGGTAACTTGCTAATATCATAGAGTTATTTATAATACACTAACTATGCAAGCACAATAATTGCATATAAATCTTGAAACCATGGAATGTTATGGGTTTCCTCAAAGGGTTAGCCAAAGCATCCTAACAAGCCGATATGGTAGCCTTAATTTAATATATGGCTGGATTCATTGAAGGGATTTGGCCGCAAATGATCAGCTGCTTGTGTTCTCCAGTAAATCACTGGTGTATATATGGGGGATAATCAAATAACTACAGCCACCCAGAGGGGGCTTCACCAGGCCTGCACGGACAAACTGGTACTGCTACACTTGCTTACATATAGGATCACAGAGCAGATGAACACAGGGGTGTAGAATGGAAAGTACTTGTTTAATATCTTTGGGTGTGCCCAGTCTGTGGAACTGGCATGGCAGGTAGTGTTTAGTTATCCAAACCGAAAAGGAATACTAAAAGTGAAATATTGATTAAGCTTTTCTTTTCTCGGATATATTTTACTGTCATATGAATTAAATCATATAATTACATATATATGATTGATTTTGATTGAATTATTGCGTTACGTCGCGGTGGGAATATTGCACCCATAGGCGATGACACATATACATGAATAATTATAAATACTTTATACATAGCAAATTACTAAAGAAAAATCAATGTTCTTGAAGAAAAAGATTATCACTAAATAAAAAAAATACCTCAGTGGCTATGACATTTTGGCTAATATGATGATGTTTTTATTTTCAAAATATTAATGTACATCTATTGATCAGAATACATCAGCTGAAACTGATGCCATAGCTGTCAAGTCTATGACTGTAATATATGGTAATTCTTCTTCTTCTTCTTCTTTCTTCTCAATATAATACCAACAGTTCTTCTTTATCTTTCATCTGGATAAATTACATGAACTTTCTGAAAAGCAGCTTATTCAAAGTTCGTGTGAATCTTTTTCTTTTTCTATTGAAATGTAAAAGAAATAGAATAAAAATCGGTGAAAGAGAGACTAGTTGAAAGTTTTATCTTTCAACACAGGTTGCAAATGTGAAATATAGTAGCAATAGGTTCCACAATGAAGCTATGCATCTATTCTTCCTGCAGCATTTGCACTGCGATCTGCAATTAAAACAAAACTAGGTGCAAAATGGTCTGTAGATCATATGATTATTAATACAAATCCTGTGTAAATTACAATGGCTTTGACATCACCACAGCATTATCTCGAATTTAACATGAGATTCCTACACCGAGTGGTTCTTCAAATACCCAACATGATAGTTCAGTCTCTCGCTAATTCTGATGTCAAGAACAATACCAATTGAAAATATGGATTCAACATGGTTGCCACTATGGCGACACCAACACTTTGTATGCCTGACTTAACTTCATACAAAACAGTCAGTAGCATTACGTACAAAATGATACAGGAGGAATAGGTACATGGCCTCATTGTAAAAGCTATTGCTGCTATATTTCACATTTCCTGTAACAAAAATCCATACATCAATACTGCATTCGCAAATACAAATAGAATTGAATTTGCAGATTTGTCTGAGCTGATCAGTGGGTTTTCAAAAGTACGCTTATAAATGTCAGTCCCTAATTGATTACTTTCATCACTGGTTGTCTCTAAAGAAAATTCAGTATTGCAACCAAAGACACAAACCAAAAAGAAATTTCAATGTTGTAACAAAAGACACAAACTACCGGTATCTAGTTGTATGTTAAATTTCAGATTTACATCTGTAATTGAATTTCAATATAGCTGTCATATTTTTGTTATATTATATTACCCAATCAAAATTAAACTTTGGATTTGCAATATTCATTGATTGCCGAAAGAACAATTGCTTGCAGAACGTGGCATGAATTGATCAAGAAGAAGCAGAAACTGGAGTGAATGTTAACTGATGAGGAACACCAGATCTTGGATGATGCTACCACAATAAAGACGTGGCCCGAGTTGACGACTGGTTCAGCCATTAAATCCTCCAATTGATCCCAAATACATGTAACCGGCTATTGCAATGTACACGGGCCTGTAATGACCAGATGAACTGCCCCACACTTCCTCCCCTCCTGATAATAGATTATCCCAAAACTGAATGGAAACTGTTGAGTGGGAAGAGACAGCGGCTATACTATGCAGAGCTATTCTGGCGGTCTAGATCCCCTTCTACCGAGGGAAAGCCAGCTAAAACTTAATACCTGAACTCGTCAATGGATACAACTTCTGTTCAGTTACATAAAATATTCAGCTGGATTGGAAAGAGTATATTTATTTAGATTTTCAGGTGAATCATGGATAATACTAAAACATGAAAGATATTACAGGTGAGACATTTATGTATTTATTTATTTACTTATTTGTTTCATATTTTTGAAATAATAAAAATAAATAAATAAAATTTTGGAATGATATGTTGTCATAATAAACAAAGTAAAAGATATACTTGCTAGTGTCCTATACACTTTCTTTGAATTGTCTTCATATCTACTTTAATTAAAGATGTATATGTACCAAATTCCATTTTAGCATGAATTCATTAAGGGGGAAACATGAAATAGTATAGAATTAGTATAAATAATACAAATTATGGCAGAAATACATTACAACTGATAACAATTATATCCAACTATTAAGTTTAACATACTATTCCCCAATAAGCATCATGGCAACACAAGCACACCCTGGATGGAAAAAACAACAACCTATACATGCATGATAGAGATTGTGGATGCAATAAACATGATGTAATATTTGCTTATGGAAATGTGGCAAACATGTACTTTTGCAATTACACAGTTAAAAAAACAAGACAACATAAGACTTGTGTTAACGTGTATGCCTGAACAATTACTACTGATGCATTAATAAGTTAACAGATAATTGTAACATGGCAACAAGCTTCCTAAATACTCTACATCTATTTTGCTAATTCCTCATTTTTTTCCTCAAATCTTTCCTCCTCCTCCTCACGCTACACAGTAATCGTAAAATTTTCTCTTTCTTTTCCTCGTATCTCTTTATGTTCTCTCATGACAAATAACTCCGCGTTTCCTCATCTTCATCTTACACATTACTCTTCCAGTTTCTCTCCACTGCATCCTATCTTTCCTGATATTATTTTGTAACAAGCTTTCCTCTCCATTTTTTTTTTCTATTTTCTCTCGATTACCTCATGACAACCTGCCTTTCCCACTTTACTCTTCCATCTTATCTCTCTATCACATATCCTTATATTTTCTCTAATCTTCTTCTGACAGCCTATTTCCTTTCACCTTACCTTTCCACTTTCTCTATCCTCATCACTCCGTATATTATTTTCTCTCTTTCTTTCCCTACCCATCTCCCTATTTTTTTCTTTCACTCTTTCCCTCTCTTTCTTTCTCCATTTTCTATCTTTCTTTCTCCTTCCCTTTCTCCATATCTTTCTCTCTCCTCTCTGCTCTTTCTCCTCCCTGTTTTCTTTCTTTCCTTGCCTTCTCTCTTATTTCCTCTTTCTTTCCATTTACTCTCTCATCTCTCTCCCTCCTCCCTCTCCCTCTCTCTATCTCTCTCTCCCCCTCCTCTCTCTCTCTTATCTATCTCTTTCTCTCTCTCTCTCTCCCACTCTCTCTCTCTCTGTCCCCACCAAACCTTCCCCTCCTACATGGACTTATTTCCCTGAGCTTCTACCTTAAAACATATCAGAGGTATGCCACAGATAAAGCTAGGTGCTTGGGACAGGTGAACTCCTGGTATTAAGTGCATAATTACTTCCTGAGACGGATATTTCTGCATGCTTCTACTCAAAGTCCACGCATTTATTTTGTAATGACATTTTCCAATTTTCTACTGAAATTTGAGTAACTGAATGAATTTGTTAGAGAATAAATTTGATAAATTAGCCATCCATTCACAGAATTACTGTGCTTCAGTAGTACCTTAAATGAAATACTTTCCTCCACCATCAGTTAACTGCGGTTCTCGGTAGGACATTGCGACATCCCAGGATATTTCACCCAATTCCAGCCAACTGGTGAAATTGTATTCCCTTGATGCAACAGTCAGTGGTGAATATCTCCAGTTGGAATATACACTTCATATTTCGTAGTAACCAGATTGAACCCCATAACAGTACAGATTGACAAAATTAGTATAAACACCTAATATTACAGTTAAATTACATATTCATGAGCATTTAACAAGCAAGGATATATATTACGTTGTGTACGTATCATCTCGCCAGCCCACTGACAGGTGTTTCAGTCAAGATTGCCGGTTCAGATGAGGGTGATGTTAAGATTTATGTATCACTCCGGCTATAACTTCATTGGGAGCATTCCGATAACCCTGGCTATTTAATAAATTCCATCGTGTTGACACTGTGATGGTTACGAGATCTATTATCAGATTAACTTGTGTATATATTTATATCTTTACATATAGGTGCTGTTACAGGCAAATATATCCAACAAAAATGTTATGAAGTCTGTGGCAGTCATGGGGGCCTAGCAACTGGCAACATTTCATGAATGGCCCTTTAATGTATCGTGGCATGCCGTTCTACAACTACTAACACAAAGTCATAACGTAACATTAATTGAAGTATACATTGTTTTATATAAACAGTGTTGTGGCTGTGTAAATTCTACATGTTTTAAAAAAGAATTACTTTTATTTTGAAACGATTGATTTAATCACTATGAGAATATGTCACCCATACACAGTATTTCAAATAGACAATGTGTTGCTATTTCATATTTATTTTGACAATATTAGTTTGAGAAACAAACTTACTCATTTATATAAAAAGCTAAAAAAAAAATAACTTTAAAAAAATATATATATGCACGTATAAAAAATAAATTTAAAACCCCAAAACAAACCCATTTACAATATGAAAATATTTATTTCGGTTTAAAAGCCTAAATGTGTTGGCCTATGAATGGTCATGAACAGATGAATGGAATCACATACAATCATAGCAGTCAGATGTCACAATAATAACATCAATTTTCATGCAATCTTTCAGGATTTCAGCTCAGTATTACATAAACATGTTGTTAAATGGATTAACAGGTTATAATGCGACGAGATGACGATTACAAATAAATCAAATTACACAGAGGTCACAAATGCACCGGGGATTGTAAATTATGATGACCATCCGGCAGATGGGAAATAATTACTGGTGAAGACCATACCCAGGTATTCATTGGGGGACAATCCCCACTTAACTTCCTGCATGTCCTTCAGCAGGGACGAGCACTTCTACACTCCTCAGACATGTTCCATAATAGTAGGAACCCTAGCATTTGGACCTTGTTCTTAGGGTTATCGCATGCAGCAAACAACACACGCAACACAGTGCCCAGAGCTAGGAGCCGGAAATCCAGTTACAAACCACGTAGTGTACGCACGGAACATTCAATATCGGCATAGCGTGACCTTTGACTTATGCATTGTGTTTTTCATTATCTTCAGTGAGCTTGTGTCTCTTTTCATTAGAACCATGACCGAAAACAAAATTATTACCCCACCGCGTTGTAATAAGTATAATTTTTTTATAAGACATTGCTGATCATCAATATTGGGAATTGCTTTGTCCTGCTGAAGGATAATGTCACAAGGAGAAGTAAGGCAGTGTACGTTTGCCAATGTTAAGAGCAGCATGTCTAACCGATACTCATTCCAAGCATGTTCATGTCACTGTTGAGTAACACAGACTTAGTGCCATTGTTCCCCAAGCAAAAATCAGCTGAATAACAAGTGGATGCTAAGACAAAGTAGACCATGAATACTTGACAAAGATAGTGCGGCATTTATGTCTACATATCTTAGAATCGCATCCTCTGGTCCTAGACATTTAGCAATTGAGGATGCTTTATGTCCGTACATTTCTTCCAGCTGGGAAACATTGAATGTCACAACGTAATCTTTTTCATGGTCCCATCTGACCAGTTTATCCTCAGTCTGCCCCAGAAGTATTCAGGCAAAACTCTGTATTACATATTTTATTGTGAAAATGTGTAGACTACTGCTCAAAATTCAGTCTTCGTAATGTAACTGGTGCATGCTTCGTGCTTCACAGATAAAATGGCAACTTGGCCAAGCTTAACTGTTAGCAAGTGAATGATAACAATATTTACTTCTATATGTAAATTGCCGGGTAATGTTCCAAATCGTTCTACTTGGCCTATTTGTAAGCAGATTTATTTCTATGTTTAAATTTCCATGACCATTTCAAAGCATCCGAGAGTTGGCAGAACTCTTCAGACAGACGAGCCAGATCTACCGGCTCCTTGTTTGAGTGACAGAATGTAATTGTCTGTGAATAGGCACTTGACCACTCTGTCCTTCCAGTGACAGGAAGGACACTGAGAGGACTGAGAAGGACTGCACTGAGCAGCTGTAATAGGCACCCTAACCCTAGGTTCCTGGACAAGTCAGCCCCTGTTAATTGATCTTATTTCCAGGTTTTGTTCCTGGGACTTACTACATCAAGATATCCATGTATTGATTGCTGGAGGATTGTGAAGAACAAGTCATGTCATGGTTAGAACTCACAGCGGTAGTTATTGTATGTGATGGCAGGAACATGACACATTGTCAAAAGTTTCCAAAGTCTACAGTACCAACTGAATCAGCTGCAGATTCTAACAGTACGGGTAAAATATTGATCATTTTATGCTTTCATTTGAGACTAAAATTAGCCCGCATTTAATCATTGTTTTGACCGACAGGAACAATTATGGAGCATTTTAAGAGTACTGCGTAAGTAATAGGGGGGCTAGTTAATGGATACACTCAGGAAACTGCTTCCCTCTTTGACAATAACCTTGAAGGTGTCAGCCATGTCCTATAGCATACCAGCATATCTGCAGTTATGAATCCTCACAAGTACCACTCCATAGGCAAAACAGAGGTATGCAGATAGATAGCAATCTATCACTATCTCTATATTAAATATTATAACCTTGACAACATACAACCGAGATAAAAAATAATTTATTTTTAAGAAAGAAATCAATGTTTGAAAAATGGGTCATGGCCTTTGAAATCGATTGATAAGCACCATCTAACATCTAGAGATATTATTGAAATGTATCAAAATGAAATTGGCAAAGTTATACAATGTTTAAAGGTAATCTCTGTATATAAACTATTGAACAATACAAAACTTGTTGAATGATGTACTGAACTAGTCATTCAAATAACAAAATACAGCAAGATTGAAAGGAAACGAAAAACCATCAGGACAAATAGAGAAAGTTCTTCTAAGTAACGGGGTGAAAATACAAGAGCAAAGAAACAAAAACAGTAATACCAAGAACAAGTATTTGGCAACTGTATGCAAGCATGTGTAAAAACAAAAGCATTCCAATATTGTTGGTCTTTGCCACATAGTTAAAAACAATGATATCAGTTATCGGCTTGAAAGCTGATTGCAACCATGGAAATGTTGTTGAAAACAAATGCAAATTCCTCCAATTATCCATTCATCACCTTCAGCCACGTCTCCAACTATAATAGCCAGCACTTGGGACATCATTACATTATCCTAAGTGTGCAATTTAGTTGCTATGTTACATGTGAAATCCAGATTCCATCATTTTGTAAAAGCCGTAAATTGTTCTGTTTGAAGGATCCCACCGTTCAAGAGTAGAAATGATTATAGGCAATTATCGATCCCAGCCCCAAGTCAGAATATTGATATTAATATATTGAATGATACCCCAGACTAATTTCAACCATACCAGAAATAGCCGTGGAATCTCATAAATGAAATTTCATTCTGGAGTATTTCATCGACCATAATTTAACTCCAGGACCTCCATACAAGACTCGGTGAATATTAAAAATTTACAGCATAGCAAATCGGCCCTGTAACCGATCATAAACTTGAAAGCTTCAAAAATAATGATTGATATATTATTTAATCATAAAAAATGATGGATGAAAGGACAATCAAACCAATAAACTGACATAATAAGTGGTATGCAATGAATGGCTGAAGGTTGTTTATGTCTCCACGTTAATCTATAACCATACAAAATTATTTTGGTTGGGAAATTCCAGTCTGTGTGATGCAGATGTTGCTTTATGTCAGAATATGTCATCGGAGCTAAGGGTGAATTCCCGTTAACATGAGAACAATAACTAATGTGGATGCTATGTTAGGAGAGCTCACGGCAAAACTGAAGCCCCACAGGCAGTTTCAAACAGAAGTACTCCATCTGTGAAATATGTAGGAAGACAGGTAAACAAGAGATGAAAGTCAACAACCAGAGGGCAGCAACTCCAGTGCTTCGTCTCTGTAACCCTAGGTTATGTATTGAATTATAGAGTGAGGAAATGGCCAATCTATGCTCATGATCCCTACTCACTTTCCATATGAAACCCATCTCTACAGCTATAGCTAGGCACAAATATCAAAAGGAATTTTAGGATGTTAAGTATCACTGTATGGGATAGCCATACACCGCAGCATACCTAGGAATGACTATGTAATTACAAAATTGCCAAGATTTGTGTAAAAACATTATGTAAATCAGGTTATTAAAGAAAACAATGTTTTCGTTACCGTTACATAACCGACACACCTTCATTAATTGCAACAAATATTAGGAACTACTGCAAATATATAATTTACAATTTTGGTTCAGAATTTAAAAAATAGCTCCAGCAAGTAAATATAAATAGTTCCACTGTAAGTACAGTGAGTTTAATCCAAACACTGCCCAGACATTCGGGTAAATCCAGTTTCAGGAAGGCTTCTGTTAAGTAGGATTCTACCTCCCACAGCACACCTTCAAAACAATTTTCATCTCATCTGCTGCCTATTTAACACTGTTTCTAAGTTCTAGTTCCGGTGCTGAATTGTCACATCAGCATGGCAAACAGAAAATGAACAGCATTTCTTTCAGCACAGTTCATAAAAAGAACTACCTGGTGATTTTATCTCCAGATATATATCAGTGTAGAGACTTTGCCAGTGCAAAGTAATTGTCTGAAAGTCTTGAATAATCTCAAGTTGCATTTTGTCTTTCTGCTTCAGCATTTATTCATCTATGGTTACCAAGAACATAGATACCGGTGTACTCTTGCAAGACCTCATCCAGCATATACCCAAATGGAATAGTAAAGTAGTTATTGTTTATTGACTGAAATGAAGATGAATTAACATTTGTAAGCATACTTTCTTTGCCAAATTATAAACAATGATTTTCTTCTTATCAACATCCTTTGAATAATTCAAACAGCATTGCAATTGTACACAACGATATTCAAAAACAAAATGCTACACAATGTTCTCAATGTTGTTTATAACAATAAAAGGGCTATAATCTGTAATCATCTTAAGGATCTTGGGGAAACAAGTTCTGAAAAATCAGCTCCACGTTTACAGTGTCAACTTTACATGCGAGTTTGTCAATCCTAGTACATTGCAGGATTCAATGGCCGTTTACTATTCTCAAGGGCTCTTGAACCTCTGTTACTTCAGACAAAATCCATGTTGTCAGTTTGAGACATGTTGGATGTACTTTTGATGAGATGATACAGCTTCCCCTGTGTAGGGGGAGACACCTAGGGCTAATCGTATAAGCCTGGCCACGGGCATGAGAAGACAAAGGTTGTTATGGTATGGGACGTTTTACAGCAGAGGTTGAGGGAGAACAGGAGGAGATACTTTGTTATATAGTGAAGTCAATGATCTAATAAGAATGACACTGAACAAGTAAATAGCCATTTAAAAGCTTACCACATATTTATGGTTGTTTTGGACAATTTCTTAGCTACAACTGCAAAGTACATTCATTTGACATACATAAAATCATGTTTGTACTTCCAAAAACCTTTCCACCGCTGTATGGCAGACAACATTCCATTCTTACACCACAACATAGGACTTTGCCAGTCATAACTGATGGTAAACAACCTGAATATGGTCGTATTTCTTTTTGCTTCATTATATTAATGCAAGGGTACATAACTGAAAGTGGTACAGTGTCCCCTCGATATAACACTGTTCGATACAAAGCGGATTCGGATATAAGGCGTGGTCAGATGTGGATCCCATTTTTATTTTTGTTATTTGCCTGTACTAACGT
>JAUTBQ010169926.1:0-26203 GCA_032361185.1 Lepetodrilus ovalis | reverse complement strand
TATATATACGTAAATTGAAGTAGTGATACTATATAAATATATTAATACAAGTAGGAATATTTTCTACAATGTGTACTCACTATCAGAATTCTTGCATTGCCTATATAAAACGATTCACGATATTGTATTCCAATAACAGCCCTGTTTCCTATATATAGTATGCATTTGTATTATTTACTGTACTTATCTTAAATATAATTTTAAAAATAAAATACGAATATTTCTTACACACATTAACTTACAAAATAGGTCTGCATATTCCAAAGAAATCATATTTAAAAAAATTATTATTCCATTCAAATTATATGTAGTAATTATTTTTTCTTAAGGCAAGAGTTGCTCGATATTGTTTATACCGTGTATACGCGAAGTATTTCTTATGGTGTATATCTTTATACCACTATATCTACAGTGGGTCAGCTGGTGTGACCTCATCGTGTCATGACCTCATAGGTCAATGTCTAGCACAGACAAGTGGCTATTGAACCCAACTGAACACGTCTGGCTGCCATTCTATGATAGTGCTTATTGCGATAGCACAGCCACAAGTATATAGCCATACTATCAAATTACTTATGTCTGTATTGTGTCTCGTACGTGATTGTAAATGTTATTATTGTAACACATATTGAACCATTTAAACGTCTCGTTACTGTAACAATACATTAATATTGCTGTTGTTATTTCAGCATGTCATTTAAATATTCCAATTAGCAGGTCGCGAACACTATTCCGAATATATTTTGATAAACGATCTACAATGAATGTACATGTATTACTTGGTATAGAACATGGTATGCAGTAGTTATACATTATAATTAGTCATCATATTATCGAATATGGCTAGTGTTAAGTAGGTTATGTTTTCTTTCAATTAACAACATTTTACAAAGCTGCATAAATCACTACAATAAATTAAGTAACAAAGTGAACACATTTTGCGAGAATAATAACTGGAGATGTTTTACTCTGATGTGTGTGTCTACAATAAAACACGCAAGATAATGCCATGACATTACCATCATCGTGCCAATAGTTTACTGGAGGTTATATTCTCAACACATTCCAAGAAAGTGTGGCTGACAGGCGCGAGTACGGAGCCCCTAGACGACCTACCATGTGGTTTAGCCTGGTATGCGACATTCGAATTACGAGGTCACAAACCTTATGGCGAACAGCTGTGGACTGCGACCTTGCTTGATAATTAGACATATAAAATATACACGGTTACAATTACCCTGTCCTACGAAGGCAGTGTTGTGTGGCGATATGTCAGTAGACATTGTAGAATATCTGTCGTTTGAACTTTGGATATTAATAAACGCGTTACCTGAGGCGGTATAACTTACGAATACTTCACGACCTAGTTAAATGAGGAGACGGCCTTTGGCTTTGAGGAAAGGAGGACTGCCACATAAGAGTATTGGGACAGGAATGTCTCTCAGACTGGAAATTACGACTGAGATCTCCCACACGTGATATCTCACTCTAGATCTCAAAGTCTGAAATCCGTGGGGGGAGGGGGGGGGGGGGAGACTCGGGGGGAGACGTGTGGGCACACATGCACTACAGGAAAGACTAGCAATCACTCTTCGATCAGACCGCCATATGTTACGCGGCGAGGTTACGCTGACCTATCTACACGTGTTCACTGTACGTATATATCAATTAACAACAATCGGCAGACATTGCGTACATTATGCAACTGGCCTGAATTTCGAAACAAATTTTGAACTTTTATAAAATAGGTCGACATCCAAGTTATGCAAGGCCTTGCGTTAGCATTTATTGCGCAAATTATGCATGTCAGGTGGCATATTGATTCATAATAAATAACGTAACGTAAGATATAACCCACACAATGGGGAATTATATACGTCGCGGATTCTGTGCACTTTTCCCTGTATGGGTTGGAGGAGCGTCGTTGCTATACTGATGTCACCGTCAACCATGCCCTCGCCAAGGACACCAGACTACGGTTGTCCAGCACAGCACAGCACAGCAGGCCAGACAGCTTCCATGGCAGTATTTATGATTCATAAAATTGGGCAAAGATGAGATAATTTTAGGGTGGGGATAATTTTAGACTGGAAGGGTTAAATTGTGTTACCGTGAATTATGCGTTTGGATGGGAAATAAAGGCGAGAGAAGTGCGCCTGGAATATTGATATTTCAGCCGGATGCAAGATCCGTGTTATTTTAAAACCTCATAATTTATCTCAGACCATGCATATTATTAATCATTCTTTGTGGGTCGGAAAATTATAAATATGTTAATTAGAAAGCTCGACATGTCCCCAAGGCCGTGCTGTTCTAAATCGATTGTACCTTTTAACACGATTTAAATGGCATCGGAATATGGTATTACGATCTTCATTATGAAGTGTTGAGGTCTTGTGATGCTAGCAGGTCTAACTTATACACATGTTATTGGTCTAACATCCGAGTACTGTACTGTTAATGCGTTACATGACGAACTATTAATTATACTGATAATACCATGCTTCCTTTAATACAATTACATTATTTACTGCATATGAAAAACTATTAAATATTATTAGAATATTTTAGCATATCGCATTTATTGTCTAGATACTAGTATACTATAATGATTAATGAATAATAACAATAGTAATAATAGGAATAATAATGATAATAGCAATGGTAATAATAATAATTATTTCAAGTAAAACACTTTTAGTAAATAATTACAACTTCCGGAAAAAACATAATTCATAATCTCTCGTATTCCTTGTCAGTATTAATGTTAGCAATTAACATTAAAATGGCTGAACACATTCTATATACTACATGTAGATCAATTTTCACAGTCTATTTACACCTAATTATATTGCTGTCAATGTGTATCATTGCATCATATTAATATCTGACTGACCACAATACGCAATAAGTAGCAAGAAAACACTATAGATAAATATCCCAGCAATGCGGCGTACATATCGGTCTGGTGCTTTCCCCGGAGCCCCGGGACGGTTCCATGCAGGAGAGACTGAGAAGGTCTGTGTATTGTTTGGGATGGCGTAACGCTGAATGCTAGGGCGGAAAGGTTGCCAGCATGCTGCCTTACCCAACAAGAACAGATTAAATATCTTCCGACCTTTACCAGCACCGAGCGGAGAGGAATACACAGTATATGTACAGTGTAGGTTTCATAAGCGCACTTGACTCTTACCCTCCCGGAATATAATGTGAGCGATGTAGACTGGAACAGACAAGCTAGACTGCATTGCACAGATCAGTTGTGTACGTCTCCTGTTCTATATCAAACCCACCTTCATATTCTTAACATCCTATCCAATTGATATAGATATTTAAAGTATTGACATTTAAAAAATACATAAATATGTTCTTTGGTAGGCATTTATAAGTATACTACGCTTGAACTGGAATGGTGCTATATTAATTTCTCATTAAGTTATTATTATTATTATTATTATTATTAGTGTGCCTAACCATTTCTTTAGTGCCAACATGGGTTTGCACATAATTATTGCCTGAAGCAACAAGGTGGAATCAGAACAGTGTTTACACAAATGCTATCATAATTCTATCATATCGGATTAAAGAATAGATTTAGATTGACATTAATTGCAATAAGCTTCTTTTACAGTCAATTCTAATCCATATTAAAACTCGTCTCAACTAGATTGAAATGTGGTTTCCGCCGCCCTGGCTAGCGTGCTCATCAAATTAAATATTTGTAATGGATTGTACCACTGCTTCCATAGGCCTCCTGCAATTTATTCTGGTGGGAATTTCAGAGTCGCAGACAAACATTTAATGTTATTTAACCACGTACTGCTGGTAGGCGCGGAACCGACATCACCAACTTCGCGTCAGAAGAGGATAAGGTTGGATGTGTCGGGAGAAATAGAGTGGAGGTGCATGTGTTCTCACAAGCAATCACCCAGCGAGATCAGTTACACGACACGAAGAGGACAAAATCTTTACAACCCCAATTTGAAACTTAGCGCATGGCTGCACCAAAACATGTTGGAGAGCGACAACTAGCGAGAGGGACAGAGCACGTAACCCCAATAGAATACTAACAAAGACAACCTATCTGTGAATTATAGCACAAGTAGTCTGGCAGGCCGGGTGTACGGGTGTCTGGGACGATATAAACACATGCCATTCCACCCTTACAGAGAGAGTGAGAATTTTTTTTATCAGATCTGCTCCTTTGGTTCATATCAATTCATTCAACTTGGAACCGATTGCGCGAACGTGTAATTAGACATGATTACCAACAACCAATTCACGGATCACTTCTACCCCGCTTCTGAATCGCTTGTTTCTTTACTGTTCTAATTGGACCACACAGTGGTGTGCTATCCAGGTGTAATCAGCTAGTAATGCCTCAATGAAAACCAAATGGAGAGCTACAGTTGTTAGCCACGCATGAGGTTAATAAAGCCATACTTCTATTGAAAGAGTAAAGTCTGGCAGTGGCATTTAGTATCAGATCCAATATGGGAGTTTTCAAAAAAGAAAATCCCAACATTTAAATCTGAACAATAGAATTATTCTGCTCACGAGTTACTATTGTTTTAGCTCCCAGTTGTAGCGGCACCTGGCTTGGTATATGAGATACCTTCCCTGTCCAAACACAGCACGTTGATGAGACAGCGGTACGGCCTTACAAATTATCGGGAGAGAATGTATTGATTTCAAATGAAAATAAGCCGCGAGTATCGACTTGGACGCTCTTGTTGTTTGAACAAATGTTTCACCCCCGCCAACGTGATATTCAGAATATTAGGGTCATTAGGTGATAAATATTTATATTAGGTGTAAAGGAATTCATGAAGCACAACCTTTTGGAATCGGAGACGTGTTGTGAAAATAAGACCTCGGCCTACACGGGGATTTTCTGACCATTGAACAGCACTTCAACACCCCCAGGACATCGAGTAGTAACTAGCCTTCTACCGTCATCTGGACTGACACTACACATGTATGCTGACAACTGATACATAAGTAGTTATGTGGATTATTATCACTAGTTTCATTTCTGAAATGATTTTAGTATATTTTTTTTCAAAAGTAGTTGTTGTAGTAATAATAGTAGTAGTAATCGCGGAAATTGTAACAAATAAATAGTCGTCACCTTAATGGTCAAAAGTAATTGTTGTAGTAGTAATAGTAGTAGTAATCGCGGAAATTGTAATAAATAAATAGTCGTCACCTTAATGGTCAAAAGTAGTTGTTGTAGTAGTAATAATATTGGTAGTAATCGCGTAAATTGCAATAAATAAATAGTCGTCACCTTAATGGTCGCCCCGCCGTCTAGTAGTAGTAGCAACAGCAGCAGTAGTAGTAGTAGTAGTGGTGGTGGTGGTTGTAGTAGTAGTAGTAGGTGGTTGTAGTGGTGGTTGTATTATTATTAGTAGTGGTAGTACTACACGCATAATATTATAGTACATGAATATATTTTTTTCTACGGTGGACGTTTATCGATGTCCTTACATATTTAAGTTTTTGTTACTACAAACCTTTATTAGCCACTAAATCACTTAAAATATTACTATCGGGTTAATGCTAATTATCAATCACTTTAATTAATTTGACATGTTTACTCAAGGCTCTGATGATCAAACGCCGCTCTCATAATCACTGTACTAGATCGATCTAACTGTCAAACTCGCACGACCGTGCAGCAGTTGCACAATGGTTCAACATCTTCTTGTGCGACATAGTCAGCTCTACTAAATCTTCGGTCCCTGCCCTAAAATCCAAAAGATCGTGTTTCCCTTGAACTGAGCGCGTGACCGCTGCTTTGCGCATAGGTGCAAAACATACGATGTCACGAACTTCAAAACTTTGTCAACTCTAAATTTTTGACCGGATAAATGCAAACTACCCCCTGTGTCAATGGGGCTGCCCTGAGATGTGGGACTAGGGACATGAAGAACACGTTTCAACACAATTGTTCACTCTCAGTTTAACATGGAGCTACGAACGCCACAAGACCCGTGGCTCACGGTATTTGTTCATTTACTGGCTCTCCTCTGTAAATCATTTCGAAATGCATCAGTTTAACTTAGTCTAACAAAGGCCACGGTGTTTTGTTTTCAATGGCTTAACCTTCGGGTCTCGCGCTGTGCTAAATGCGATAGAAATCCACTTCGATGCCTCGCTTCGTCGTCTTCATCTTAGAAAGGCTCCGACAAGAGAGCGAATATGGTCCAAGAAGATTCCTAACCCAATTTTAATTTAAGCACGGAAGCATGACGAATGTTTACTTGCTAAGTCTCACAACCATTACCTTTAAAAAACCCAAACTGCTTAAAAAAGATGAACAATTATTTTTCAACGAAGATGAATTTTCTAAGATTGAAAACAAACATAACAGTTCTTATAAAACGACTCAAATGTTTTCTATAACACCGTGACAATGAAGACGACAAACTATAATCTACGTCTTACAACTTCCGACCATTCTTGATGAAACACAGAAAACCAGTTATTACGTTGTCTGTGATGTCAAATCACAAGACCTCCAAAACCGCATACCTTCATCTCTGTGACAAAGACAGCCCAACGAATAAATGGCTATAACTGTTTTATTCTACAACTTCAGTGGCATCAAACTTATGTTAGTACATTCGCACTAAACTATATAGTCTCGTACCCCATCCTGATGAGGAGTATTCATTAAAATATGCAGATATGTCTACATGTCAATTTAAATGTCACTGCACGGTTCCAAGAGCTTCCTTTAATTTGTTAATTAAACAATCGACCTACTCATTTTCCACCCGGCATCCGATAACGACAGATGTGAAATTAAATAAGCATTCGACAAAACGTAACGAATTGATTTTCCAAGCGTGACAATGTTATTAAATTAGGTACGCCAGATATTGCAAAGTTCACTGTTCAAAACGAGACATTTCTATCAAGTAAAAATCAATTAAAACCGCCTAATGAATGAACTGATATCGGAAGTGCAATCTATAAATTCAATATTAATCGGGTCATGAATATCGAGTGTTTATCTACTTCATCATACCGACCACAAGTAGGTGGTAATAATAGACGTAACCTCTCATGTCACGCCGTGGTTTTAGAGAATTTTCAAATCAAGAAAATCACTTGTCTCGACATCAATGGCATGCTTGCTCGTCAAATACCACAATTACGACAAACAAATTCATGTTATTTGCATTGTCATACTGTTGTACAGAATTTAAACAGTTTCCATTACTTGCTTGCATCTGGGTCGCTAACTCAATCAAGGCTTCATAGTAATAAATTATTTACATACTTTTCAAGTGTGACATTTCCATTTCAAAGTCATCTAATTATTAATTAACGCGGCAAGTATCGGTGAAAAGCGACAGTTTTTAAGTGTTCATCAATAGGGAACTTTGCTTTGTATTTGATCAACATGGGTTTGCGGTGGGTTTTTTTTTAAACACGAGCTGTATAAATACTGATTTGTAAAATTAGAATCTAGATTTCCCGTTAGATATTTACATTACAAAGATATACACGTTTCGGATGAAGTACACATTTAGTATTCGACTGTCTCGAGCATGTATCTGACTGGTTTGTGATTCTGAGGTTATTAGGTAAAGTTTTTATTACAAAACTGAGTATATTACTTTGAAAAGACGTGTGTAGCAACAAGGAATATGACAAAAGTTAAATATTGTATAATATTTAATTTTGATATAAAAATATCTTAACATAGAAATATATTCATGTTACATAAAAATGTATGATTTGATGGTACTCAATCGTTGACAAGTGAAAATGTAATTATTTCTATATGTAGATATTACATTATCTAATTTGTCTGTTATACTAAACACGATTTAAAAATTATGCAATGAATTAATAATAAGATTTTGATGAGTTTATGATTGTATATGTGAAGGTTAATTTAAAATAGTACGGATACTACATATTGACTATGCTATGTTTTGAGCCAAGGTTACATAAGAATATATTATATTATTAGAACATTAGGAAATTGCAGAAATAAATGATTCTACCAATTTTAAGTACAGCTGAAAAGGTATGCTGCGTATGTATTAACAAAATATTCTAATTTTCAAACAGCAATATTATTGAATTTCCAATAACAAAATTATTGGTTTATAAACAAAATTTATTCCTCACCTGAACTGAAGAGAACGATGGCTTTTAGACAGCTGTACTCGGCAGAGTCGACGTGAAGAGCTTTTAACTTCTCGACTTGTTCTTGAAATATTCGAATATGATCCATGAATGCGACTACCCTGTCTGCGGCCATGGGGCTCGCGTGAAGACCAGCGGCTGCCAGAAGGGGGGCAACATGGAGCGGCATGGAACACTGAGCAGCGTTCAGCACGAACAGCTCGCTCCAGCCCAGTCGCAGAAGAGCTACCTGGTCAGTCACCTGAAGATCAGGGAAAAATGGAATGTTTCTCGACCACTCCACAGCACTGAACAGCAACCGTGCCGCCAGTTCGCAAATGTTCTCGATTCCCATGATATTATTTGGCTGCATGCATTGTCCATATCGAGACGTCGGGTATGGTTCTGCCCTCAATAGCATGGATATAAAGCTGGAAAGATACGTATGTCCATTGAGAGGATCTCCGTTAGGGAAGGCCATTTGTCCCGGGAACGGATGCTGTGTTGGGGGGACTCGACCCCTCTGAACAGCTGTGGATAGAAAAAAATACGAACATGTGTTACCTCGGTATGACATAAACCAGTAATACACGTGTCGGACCATGCAATCATGGGATATTATATTGGGTGGTTATTTTATAGCATCATGCACATGAATATACTGTTCAGAGGCATACGCAAATTTCCACGGAAAAAAATTCAGCTGAGAATATTCCTTGACCTACATTAAACCAGCCTGCCCATGTTTAAAGATGCACAGATTACCGCGAGTTTATATGATCTAAAACCGTATGGCAATTGCGTCATGTAACTCCATGTAACCCATAGTGTGTTCTGGTTTGCCTACATTTCATTGCCCAAATACTTTGTATAATAGAGATAACAAATTTACGCATTACTCGCCACGAGGAACTGGCATGAACTCAAATATATGGTGATTTAATGATGCTATTATATGTCGCACGACTGTGACAATCGCACCACAGCCCATGGTACAAGTATAGCCGTAACAGAAGGAATGTTATACTCAGGAAATAAATTCCATTTCACATATCGTGGCCCCAAAATGCAAGACAGCTTTATACTACATTATAAAAAACATCAAAACATTATTCTTCTAGAGGTCATAAATATCATCACCAACAAGCTGAATTGCAAACACCCATGTACAGGCCGACTATATCGTTTTTCTATGACAAGAGTTCCTGTTATAATCATGGCCATAGTTGTTATAGTAAAACAATATTTTATGGGTTCCTCGTACAGGTAATGGGCTGTGCACCTTTAAGAGAAATGTTCTGTTATGTTATATCCACTGACCTGTGTCCCACCTACCTTCCCTCCGCATACCCATCTTCAAACACTTCTTCAGGCGGCAGTATTGGCACTGGTTGCGATGGTGTTGATCTATGGGACATGTTCTGTTGCCGCGACAGGTGTAAGTCAAATTGCGTCTGACAGATCTCTTAAAGAAACTCTTACATCCTTCGCACGTGAATTGTCCGTAATGCTTTCCTGAGCTTTTATCGCCACAAACCACACACTCGATATGTTGTTTGTTGTTATTATTAGTTTCCGTGTTCGAGTTCGGGGTGCCGTTTTGCTGTGACGTCGGGACGATGTCGGTCGATGCTTGGCTTAGGGGTGTCGTTCCCGGGGTGGGGGTGATCGCCGTCGGCGTCTGGGGTACCGGGGCGGGGTGGGGCGGTGCTGTCGGGGTCGGGGTCGTGGTGCACCCGATGTCGTCTGTGGGGTCGCGCCATGGGATGACTGCGCCGGGGTTGACAGTTGGTGGGGACATAGCCATCGTGAGCGGCATGCACAGGAGTAGTGTCGGAGACCTACGAGATCAAAGTGTACAGAACACTTGTCAGTGGAGGTGCATTGGCTTCAGGAAACGGTCACTGGAGTTGCATGAGCAAAAGCACGACTGACTTCTCTAAGTGACTCCACAGAACTGGGCGGGTGACAAGAGCTCTTCTTCTTACTGTCTCTCTTTACCACATGAGACCTTCTTTACCAGCAGAGCGATCCGACCGCGGTCCCTCTCTTGCCCATGAGCACACAGTAAATCTACTCGTACTCCCTACTGTCGAGCTATTGAATCAGAGTGGAGCCCTATGCGCGTATGAATCGTCTCCACCTATTGGGAGAGCGTACGGCCGTCCCGCTTGTGCTCGAGCGACTTTGAACTCTGACACTTCTGTTGAAACTGCTAAGTTTCTATGGTTACCTCTCCTTATATGGAGAGCGGTGTCAGGCGAGTTCAAGAAGTGTATTGGTGAGTGACAATTACAGTCGTCTGGTCAGAACCCGCCGCCACACGGGGCATAACCGTAGCGCACAGGGACGGAATCCTATTGGTCCGTACTATCATTCATTATCCTGACTGCGATTGTCAGGCCCCCTGCACATATCACTACGCTTCGTCTGGTCTCGCCGCTCACGAGGGTCGCGCGCAGTAGAGGACCAATGGGCTTCGTTCATTCAGAAAGGGGAGGAAGGCCAACCTAAAATATTACAGAGGTGACACGAGGGGAGGTGAGGTTCCCGTGCTCATCAAAATAATTACTGATTCATATGAAATCTCCTTGGCATGCCGTCGAAGCTTGCGATCGTCTGCTAGCTTCCCCAGTCGTCGATCGACTCTCGGAGAGCGCGCTCCCTGCATACTGCAGAAGACCCACGCAGACCAAGGGCGACTCCGAGCTCTTCGAGGGTCGGGGAAAGCAAAGGCACCGAACTTGAGTAACAGACAATCTGTAGAGTGATAGAACGCAGATGTCATCTGCTGATGAGACTAATTCCCCAAAACTTCTAAACAGCTTCAAAAGTTAAAAACATATCATTAACTTTTATAAACCTTTTCAGCACTCTCATTCATGTTTCTCCAATCTGTACTCCTTTTTTAACCCGCATCCGTCATCTGTAAACTTCATTGATAACTGAGCTATTTATGTATTGCTTCCATCAGGCATTAACATACAAAACCTCAAGGCATCTGGGGCCAGTCCCCGGAGCTGAGGTCACCAATTAGACAAGGATGTCTCTTCTATTCACCCCCGACACATACCCACATACCAATCTCGATGACCTCTAGACAGAGTGAGAGGCCCGCGATACTGAACATTGCGCAAGAGAATGATAGACTGTACAGCTCCTGCTTTCTTGAATAGCCCTGCATGCCTCGCCGTTAACCCAGTAAACAACCATCACTGTGCGCTATGGTCGGGATCAACCGGCAAATTTCGATACTCGCCAGTGTTAAGTAAAAATACTCGTGATATAATTGAACCGGGTGGGTCGCCTGACACACATATTAAAAGCAGACCGAGTCAATATATTATTCGACGGTTGTCGAGGTCGAATCGGGTCAAGATAAAACAGAAACGCTTAACTCAGTCTGACCTTAAGCGTTGTTATCACAGCTCGTATCGCCTTGAATAATGGTCGTGATTATTGTTGTATAATTTGATAGGAAATATCTCCATACAGATTTGCTATTGAATGTGCGACACGGCTGACTTGCCCAGTGAATAGGCTACGGGTGAGTTCCTACATAGTGTCTCGCATACTCTTGTCGGGTCGCTTTACTTCGCGGTCTAAAGGAGGCAAAAGCCATTACATAGGAAACAACTGTATTGGCTTTTAAATCTCCGAGCAATTAGTAAAAATATCAATCATTAGGGTAAACACTGATGCCGATGCTATAGATGGTACAACAGGCTGACTGCAAAGTATTGATAATTTTCTTGTAACATCTGTTGGTAAATAATGCTAAAATAATGTCTGGTCTTTCATCTTGCAGCAAGTCTCAGTGATACACACACGTCCACACGTCAATAAGGTTTTATTGTCAATGGTCTGATACATGATAGAATGAGTTGTTTGTTGTAAGACCTGGTAATGAGAGTAAACTAAGGTGTGAACTGTCAGACCTTCCTATCCATGCCATGCGATATATCGATGCATTCTGTGTGCAGTTGTCACTTTGGTTGGTGGAACACATGTTGGGGTTAGTACATGTTGGTATCGACCTCTGTCGTAGGGGAGTGTGACATAGTGGTGCGTGCGTGCGTGTACGTGTATGTTGAGAACGAGGGAGAGCAACGTACAGACACTCAAAATGTAGAACTTATTTATTACTGTGACACATTTTAAGCATATGTTATTATCATGGACATGCTGTTATTACGTTACGTTGACATTCACACTGTAACGTAATTTAGCATGACAATTCCAAAATGTTATTTTTACTAGGTTATCTGATATCAAACACAATTTTAAACTACCAGTTATCATATGTAAAACATACATGCCATTAAATTATTGAAAGAATTTATGCCAACATCAAGCGTTGCTATACATCTGTTACTAATATTCCTCCTTACTTTCAAATTATGACATGTATTTCTCTGATGAAGACAATGATACGCATCTTGTCATTCTTGTATCATAGTAGAAATACATTGGCATCACTTATTGGATGAAAATTAAGATAATCGATTACTACCTTAATGAAAACTCTTTTATATATCTACACGTCGTATAGCGTCTATTGTTCTAGAACTCGTACGATTATTACACTGTATATGATATACGTTTAATATGATATAAGGAATACTCGCTGAATTATCTCCCTTCCTTTATTTAAGACGTTCCTAACAAAAGTGATTAAAACATACTATCATCGAGTTCGTCAGTTTCTCTATTATAAAGATATATAATTAAGAAATATTACATAACTTAAATTCTACTTCTCTACAAGAAGTTTCAATTAACAATCGAAATCCAAATAATTGAACTTATCAATTCTATGTTGACCTATTTGCAATACTGCAGTACCCATTGGTATGGTTGTCAGGAATACGCGGAGTGTCATCGTCAGATAGTATATAAATCACCAGAGTAAGTATACTGTATTTATGTAAAGAAGGAAACTATCGAATGATAAAGTCGGCGAAGACCTGGGGAGATCCTTTACCAGGAGGGGCGTAGCGTTATGAAATACCCCGCGATATTTGATACGGCCCAAACCTGTTTTCAGCCGGATAATATATACACGAGGCTGTAAAGAAGTACTCCTTGTCGTTCAAGACTTTTAGCAATGCGTGGCCTTTATCAAGTGGCTGTGAATATCAGTGTCAATTTAACCTCATGTAAAAAAAAAAACTCTCCCAAAATTATACGATAAATCAATGGGCAAAACGCCATGTATTAACATAGGAATTACGTTTCAAATTCGAATGTTCCTTTGAAATGGCAACACGCATGACCTCGACGTGGAAAGTCTTCGTGTGTATATGACGTCATACCGCGTCCAAGAATAATAGTACTCAGCATTGAGCGCGATGAACGAGGAATACATACATACTTACAGTACATATGGTATATTTCTCGACTGGGTCACGGTGACCCGACCATGAGAGGAACAGTATGGACGGGCAGACGAGTACATCGAGACGGCGGGACCGCTATAATAGAAATCTCCAAGTCAATGTGTAGACATAAACCTTTCAGTGTGTCAAAAGGCGTTCGACATGCCTTTATAACGATGGCGAACCTGGCTATGGATATGGGATTAAGGAACAGTATGGAAGGTGTCGCCAACAAGAGCAAGGACAGAAGACGATACATGCCTAGAACCTCAAGGGGCCATGCATTCATCTTGCCTACCGATCCATCTTCTACTACCAACAGCTTCTCTTGCTTTACATATATTTCTTTTCTTATTTGAATGTGTGTAGATACCGATATGTAATGTGTTGCAATAGTCATCACGGCGACAGGCGGACATCATGGGCATAAAAGGACAATGGTACTCCACCACAGATATGACCATGTTAAAAATATGACTTATATCACGGTACCTGGCATGTAGATACGTGTTAAGTACAGCTCCTTACGTCATAACACTGTGTTAGAAAAGTACTAGTAGCTGTGCATATAATAAATAATGCATTTCACGACTACTAAGTAGCAGTATATTCCTATCGCTATTTCGGTAAACAGAAAACACGCTATCAGCAAATTTCCTCAAGCAGATGGAGTAGTGTACGACATTTTCAAAAGTGACCCTTAGTGTCATGTACGCGCGTGTATGGGTGGGGGTTCGCGACCTCTGGTCAGTTCAGATTAGGCCTAAGAAGGACTAAGTGGACCATATAGGCTAAAATAGGCTAAAGCCCTTCCAGGCATCGCGATCTCTGACCGGTCACACCGTTTTTATTATATTTAATTTCAAGACTATCTTGGAGGCACATTTTCAGCTATTGTTATTCTGACAGTGCGGCGGCAACTTCAATCCCGTGTTTCTGTTACTTCAAGGTTTGACCATTGGTATGCCTGGTATACCATGATCAATATTGTCTCTCTGTATTTTAGAAGACCACAATGACAATACATAGCAACAAATCTGGTGTTAATGAACATTGGAGAAATCATCTGTAAACTATTTGAGAAATTATCAAATCAATAAATGATCATCATTATGGCACTATGTGCACTGATATCTATTTGCACAACATAATGTGAGTTAGTTAGCATATTTTAGACTGACAATGTTAATGATTTTGGATTGATATTACCAGGAATTTAGGGTCAGTCAATCGGTGGCGGTGACACCGACAACTAAACCAATTCGCAATTTACAAATATACAGTCGTATTACGTATTCAATAGCTACCTGTATAGCTATATCGTGGATACTATTAAAATATATATTAAACCCAGCTGAAATGCGTTACAAGGCTACCACTGACATATCATACATGCTCTTTTGTGATAGTGTCATTGTCTACTGGAAGATGAATGAGTCGATAAACGTCTCCCCCTCCCAGACGTTTGCAAGTGTTTGACGAGTGCACTATGAAGACCACTTTGCTCTGTCGTACTGCTCTGTTCGTCTGTTTTAACTAGATGTATACGTAGACTATAGACTGGCCAACCACTCGAAGATTGTTAACGGTTCAGCAAACGATACAAACACTGCAAGCAATTCAATCAATCTCTCACATTGAAATACACCTGATATAAATATATGTATACACTGGACGTAACCTTCCGTATTTCATCGACTAGCGGCTGTGGATGTATACAAACACATGCATTTACAGAGTAATTGATTTCCTTTGATACGTGCAATATTTGCACAATGCACAATTGTGTTGCTTCCTGGTATATCAGTTGGGCTTTTAGTTACAGTTGAAACGTATATATATGTAATATATACATATATTCCAGTCAGTGATCATTGTTATATATCAAATAACATGGATGTGTTATAGTATTGATTTAAAGTGTAGACTATCATCAATCGCTAGCATCAATGGTGAACGGTGTTATTCGTGAAGGTTTACAAGGAAATGCATCCCAACAACCCGGAACTAGAAGGCCAAATGTTTATTTTTTGTATTCCTAATGATAGTGAGCATATGATCGTATCTATTAATTCGGTATGTGATCCCATGTACATATATCTATTGTAAATACTCATAGATTGTGCAAGGACAAACGAATTTGGATGTTTTACAACAAAATTGATAACAGCAATAGAAAATAAGGAGTAATAAATTAAACAGTTTCATGAAGATTTGGTATCCACTAAGCGACCATAGTGCTATCGTGTCTGTCATGTCCACTGATCATTACGAGAGCGCTATGCTCTCTTAGTGGATACAAGAGCTTCATAAAAATAGGTTGCGCTGACGTGGTAGTGTCTCGAAATGACGTATTGGGCAGCTAATTACATTACTGATATCAGCGGAATCCCTGTTCATCACATTTGGCAATACGATTGCTGAAATACCGTATTTCATTTCAAAACACTAACACCAAGATTTTCCGTTTGACTCATGTGCAACCACCACGGACGGAGAAACATCGACACTGGCTTCCTATCAACTAAGTGCACTACTCATTCACGCTCACCGTTTTCAAACCGCAAGCAATTGAGTGGAATTTGGCTTGGAAAAGAAATATAAAAAGTCCCAAAAATTAAAAGTGATATTTTCATGTCTAAGCCTAAACAATAGGCGTTCCATCACGGTTTGGCACAATGCAGTCCATCGGTGAATGCTTGGCGTGGAGGCGTCGTGAATTGGCCCTTGAGTTGGAAGGCCGTCCAGTTAAACCACAAGCAATTTGGAACTAGAAAAGTCCAACCCACGTTCCCACAAAAGGACCCAGCAGTAAGACGGGATCATGCGGCGTCTGGATCGTCATTGTGGTCCTAACGATGTCATTCAATTTGTCCTAATAAGGTTGAACAGTTGAAGAAGAGACTAGATTAGGCCGATTATACAGTCAACATACACATGGAAACCACACAACGCGCAATGTTTGTTGTCGGCCTCGGTTTGTAAATTTTGTAACGGTATAAGAAAGAAAACGTAACCACTATGGCCAGTGATTATTGTAATTTTGCAGCCGGATTCCAGATTGTATACTAAGTTGACAGAACCGAGACAAACATAAAGAAATGTTCAGTCAACGGGTTTGCGTAGACGGTTCGAGGACGGGCCATAATGATTGTTCCAATAGAACGTCTAATCGTTGTCCCATCGTCTAGGGATGACTAATTCGATTAGACACCCTGCATAAAACAAAATACGTTTTGTCCGTCACTCGTTGTCACCGTTCCCTGCTCCAGCTCGGTGTGTCGACGTCACACACCATCTGTGTCCACGCTTTTGGCGGGAAACTGCACGCTTCTAGTGCCGGACATCCTGTACAACCTTCTCACAGTCACGGCAGCAGTGTCACCGACTTCGACGACCACTTTGACGACATGGAACCGCTAGTCGCCTTGGTGTGTTAGATGTGGCAAGCCTTTGTCAAGGCACCGCGATAGCCTTTTTTAATTAAGGTGAAATTGGGATAATTGTTAATTACGCAAAGACCAGAGGTGGTATGCCAACATTGCTCCCAGGGCTTGTTTTAAGGTCATCAAAGCTAAAGGTCAACCACCGTAAACTGATTTGGAAAAATTAGTTCCAGGGTGCTATATTGAACAGATTTCATTTAAGTAAAAAAGATGTTATCTGACAGAATGATATTAAGCGAGAACAATAGTGGGCACGACCCTACCATTGCTAATCAATGACTCATGTATCATATATGCACCTATGCCACTACAAGGGTTGTAATTTAGAACGAAAACAATATGTGACGTCTCTATAATGCCAATATAAGGTGATATAAACATATAGCATACCCGGTATATTAAATGCTACCAAAATACAAATAAAAACATTTTAAATCGGAATTATCTTCAATATTAGTGTAACTGCAGCAATACGAATTGTTACGATTTGAATACCATGACTCAGAATCAGAAACAAATTTGATCTAGGTTCACCTCGGCGAAGAGCCAGTAAGATATGAAAGAACTATCTGTAGACGTTATTTGCATACATTTAATTCATGGTTACAGGGATGCGCATTTATTTGAAATTATGAAAGGATAGGAAGCATAGTTCGACACTCTCACTTCCACGTGTCTTCCCCACATATAAACTGGATCATCTCGAGTGTAATCGTGATACTATACAGGAAAAGTGGCGGCAATCGACTGGACACAGACTAGCAATGGACATACGGAAGGATGAAATCTACAGATGATCAACGGCATGTCAAAAACATTCCAAGACGAGTGTTTGCTCTGTCCGATTGCTCGCAGAGCGGCCAGTGTCCACTGATTAACTTGTTGATGACCCATGGCCAGCAAGAGCAAACAATGACCACAGTGGCCAGGATAGCGATACGGCCAGGATGGACACAAACATGTCGCCCCCTGGTCAGTGATTAGGGTCGCAGTCCCCGGGGTCAGGATATTCCACGGACAGCTTCCGGAGATCTGTCCAACAAGGGCCACGACACTGTCCAGTAAGATGTCCAGTATGATACACATTGGTCCAAGTAGTATGGCTTCGCTATGCACACATTACCAGGATATTGACTTTCGTTATTTCAAAGGAACATTTGACAACTCTCTACCTATTTCTATGCTTAACAAAATTAATTAAGGACCAGTAGCCTGTATGGACATGTTAATTTAGATTATACTATGTTAACAATGAATACTTTCCATACGTATACAGGCTCCTTGTATCCTTGAAGAAGTTGCAGACGGAAGAAGAATGACACCAAATTCCCCAAACCGAGTAGAAATCTTCCCCAAATATTCGCTGACCCTTAATCTATTTTGTTAAGCATATTAATGTCATATATTGTATTCTGAAAAGTATGCATGTTCTCCATAGAAGATACGGAACCATGTGACCATTAATTGTTTTGTTTGTACTGTACGTTATCATGAATATGAATAATAGCATGAGTTTATTAATTTAATATTAAATTAATTTCTTTAATAAAACTATCACTATTGTGCACAGTGTTGACTAGTTTTATTGGAAATCAGAGAATATAGCGTCTATATGATTATTTTCTTCAAAGTAAAGTACCAATAAGTAATCTTGATATTCAATGAGCTACTTCCACTTTCCCAGACAATGGTTAGGCTAGCTAGATGCATGCATGTCTTCTATAAGATCAACTAAGTCAGATAGCGTGTCTTAGGAGGTTGAGATAGTAAATTATATGAATTTCAAACACAATATCGGCGTGACAATCCGCCTATTGTTTTCAAGTGTCGGTTCCAGAGATGGATCCACATCAAAGCCAAATGTCCCCACGAAATGAATGTGACAGCACAGCCACCATTTCCCGTTGTTCGACACCGGTTCCTGACAAATGGAAGCATCAGTTGCCGTTCTGACCGTAATCCAGCTTCCCGTGATTCATGATTCTCAAAACAAAATTCGCAATATGATTTCTCTCAGGGGAGACAAGTCACCGGAAGTTCTATCAGAACTGGAGACCGCCACTTTGGTTATACCGGAAGTGCTAACTCTCACGCGGGAGCGAAACATTGCAATTATTCATTTCCTAATCTATTTGATTGTGTCCGCTTACACATGGCCTACGGATTGTTCCGTCCGACGAGTCACACTCGAAAAATATAATTGATAGTGTCAAAAGTTTTAATGTCAATGATACCTCTTGCTAGTGATCCAACGTTAACCCCAGTCACATATAACATCATTGTCTTTGCGAAAAGACATTAACTGACTTCATAGCGCATATTTGATAGATCTTTTCAATGATAATGGTAAATCGTATATACAATTATTGTTTTTCAATTTGCTTGTATAGAATAATGGTGCTTTCACCTAGTCTCTAAAGTACATACGTCTTGTGTGACAAACCGGAATGCAATAATTTTGGAGTGTATCGCAAAATAATATGAAAATATATTAATAGGATCTAATTATTGCACTTTGTGATACGTTGGTGTCCGAACGAGTTATTTTGACACGTATTTGACGTGGGTTGTATCAATAATTCACGACAGGATATATTTCAATGTTTTCGTACATCAGTACTTGTACGTAGATATACTTGTATACTATATGCAAAACATATTTACGTTGATTCTCAGATCAACATAGTAGTTGTAGAAATACAATTAGAATTGAATTATTCATTCCGAATGTGTGCACTGTTGTATTTTGACACGATTTAATCAAAGCATCGTCACAATTAGCGGGAGATGTAGATTAAATTTGTCTAAAGCACACTCTGCTATAGCAGGACAACCACAGTCAAGCGATATCTCCTACACACGATTGAGAATAATCGCCTTAATATGTTCTCATTTGCACGAAATACCACAGTTTGCTAAGTAACGCCTCGCTCCAATCTCCATGCAGCGTTAGAGAAGTGATCATCAGCTCATTGATTTGCTATAGCGATCATTCATCTGTGATAAATATCTCCGCGGTTCTAGGCCGTGAGAATGAGAGTCACAGTGTAGCAGATATACGAATCTAAAAGAGGAATTGGTGCAACTTTTTCTGTCATTTTCTCATTTCTGCGATTTGATTCCGTCTAACAAATGACTACTGGGTCAAATATGTTGAGACCTCATTTTGCCTTCCACGGTAGTTGCTAATATTAAGATGAGAAATAGTTGTTTGTGGTTTGAATTTTTGGTCCTAGCAGCTCGCATTCGTGGGGTATGGTGATGATCTTATGTTTGCCACAGGCTCTAGCCATCTGCCGGGTAAATTAATAAAATAGAAAATTAATTGAAGTGGTTTTGGAATTTTATTCTGCGGTTTTTTAATTGTTTCTATTGCATCGAACCCATTTCATCAATTCCTCGTACATTCGGACTTTTCAAATATCCTGACAGCATTTTTCCACTGTAGATTTATGACGTATGACGCATTATATTTTCTCTTGAACGTTAGAAAAATTATTAGAGACCATAGGTTTATTTATATACTAAAGAAATACTATACTCTATGGACTCATACATATTGCGTACCAAACTTACAACTGCTATTAACCTGAGTTCGTCGGTAAACCAAATTGTTCTTCTTATGCAATTTAAAGACCTGACTACCTTTCTGAACTGGTACCAACGATAAAAATGTAAATTCATTGAGATAAAATAATATTTGCTCAAAGGCGTTTTCCTTTTCAACTAACACTACCTATTAAAGCGTTGATTTTTAATTTCACGGGCGAAATTGTTCATACAACGTTTGGTAATGCGGCAATTCCCCGTCTGTCCGCCATTTATTATCACATGCAACCTTCATAAGAAAAGATGAGTTGACAAGCGAGTGGAGCATGAGTCAGTCACGCCGGGGTTCACTTCTGGAAAAATGTATTAGCTTTTTGAGGAACCCGCCCGCAGTTGACATATCCAAACTATGACCAGGACTGCTTCTTGAGCCTTAATCAACCACCAAGCTATGAAGATTATTGACCCGAAAGATGGGAGCAAATTTCATTACAGATTGGGAACAACCTCTTTTTGCGTAAATCAATTCCATTTCATTCGTGGGTGAACTCTGCTCTTGGCAAATAATGTTGCTTTCTTTAAAACAGGACACACGAAATGCCCCCGGCAGTTTAACACGATATGCGCATGCGCAGAGGGCATGCGTACACCAAAAACCTCATTTCTTTGCGCATTTGATTGGCTAGCGTAAAGATTAGGAGGTTACCATTTGTCACATGGGGTTCCGTGCGGCTGCTTCAAAAGACGTCTAAAGTCATTTGCGGTTTGCTCGATTCGTTTCATTTTCCCAAGTGGTGTTCCCTGATCAGCTGCCATCACGGCCAAATGCTCTCTTCATCGCCGATCGATCGACTGAAGACAGAAGATGTGCTCCTCCCGCGCTCAGAGGAGTCGCCGGGGCTGCCGGAGAGCAACGTATTTCGCCGCACACTACATCACCGCGCGACGTTGCGGTCGCACCCAAAGAGCCTTGCGGAAAACTAATTAATCTATTTGCATGTTTTTGCCCAATCATTTTACTGTAGTGTGGTGCTTTTGATCGAAGGACACACTCCCCCCTCCCCAAGTCCCTCTAGCGTTGTGGTCGGCACTTGGAAGTGCTACGACTCTCGCGAGAGCCCGTTAAGGAACTTGGGGGAAACATGTAGTGTCCTAAAAAAACACACTTTTCAAATAGAAATTTAACATGGCTATATGATGAAGAAGTTGCTTTGGAACTACCATTATTATATCTTATTGAACGTATATAGTCATCAAAATTAAAATCTGATTTACTGATAAGCGCACGCCAATATAAAAATATCTATGAGATGATTAAAGATTACATTAAATCCATTGTGAGAATTAGCATATGCAACTTAATATAATATTTTATAACGAAATCATTGTGTTCGTTATGAAATTATACTTTATAGTCTATATAATAAATTTTCGAAATGTATTAATATTATATTAAATGTATTTATGTGTTCAGTGTGTATATTTTGAAGGTTGATATCAGCATAGTTATAGAGTAGAAATCAATGATATTTATTACTAGTATACCGTAATATGTGAAGTATGAACCAGAATGAAAGGTTCCCATTTAGGTAAGCTTCCTATTTAACGTACAGCCTATGCCTTGCTGATTACGACTTCTATCTCTTTTAATGACGCCCATAACGTCAAAGTTAGCCATATACGTCCGACTAAACCGGAAGTGGCAACTATATCTATGTATCATACTCAATCACCCGCAGTTTATTAGTCAGTGGATGGGATCGCTGTCCGAGATGTGGCCTCATCTGCGTCCACAAATCTGGTGTTGTCAGACAGGGGCCACAAATGAATCCCTATTTAACAATCCTAAATATTGAAGAGGGAGATGAGCTTGTAATTATGTTTCTGTTGATAAGGGACGACGAAGAGCATTCACGACTAGTGGGCTGGAAAAACGTCGACCGGGGCCAGGACGCTGCATTAATCAAGGCTCAGCATTATATGATGACACTGTGGCGGTCAGTGGCGAAATGCTTGACCACTGCCTTGTGCGCCTGTCAACGGGCACCGGTCAGTGATTAGGGAAATTGGCCGTGAATTTCTAACACTTGACCAAGACGGCTGTCCGGAGAACTCCAAGTCTTTTCTCTGAAGAGACGATTTCCCATAGCGCACCGACCGCTTTCCCACGTGTGTGAAGGAATCTCCGCGCTTTGTCCGGAGTCTTCATTCACAGTTCAGCTGACCAGCACTGACCGCTATTGTTTAGCCTGGGAAGAGGTGGCGAAGACGAGCAGACACTCTTTGTTTCAGTGGCTACCTGTGGTCACTGAAACCCCCGATCCATACTCCCCCTACCCCCGGCGTTTGACCACTGCAAGACCTCGGTCCATCTTATTGTTCATAGAAGGATAAATTTTATTCATAGAATTATTCATATGCCAGAGTTTTATATTGTCTGTATTCGGAAAGACAGTTTCACTTTCCACGGAAGAAATTATCGGAGAAGTGGAATCCCAGTATCCGGTTTGCTATGTTCATGACATTGCAAGCTAGTTTCATAATTATATATAAAAGAAAATCAGTATATTTTTCTTCCCTGATGATCTCAAATTTAATGTCAACCGTAATCTAGGATGCGGTTATTTACTTACTTTTAAAAAGAAAATAATACGCTCCATTCCCAACAAGAGCAGTAATCTTTACAAAACTTTCAATAAAATTGTAATACATTAAAAAACTAGGATGGCTTTAATTTCACAAGAAAACATATCAATTCAGTAAACACACATTCCGAGGTAACTTTCACGTTATAGTTTTCGTGAAAGTAAACTAAATATTGTATTTCTTTTTCCATTTACAGTTATGTTTTTAAATTGTATCTACAGATAATGAACGATTGGTGTCAAAGATCACTTCAATCCACCATCGCTCATTTCTACACGTGCACGATAATCATCAGTGGCATTTCCTCGTCGTGTGCCGCTGTCGTCACATACACGCCGTTGTCAAACATGAAAGATCGTATAGAAAAAAAAACTTGATCAAAATTAATAACTGAAATGAACATTTCCCGATGATATCTGATCTCTCATTGTCGTAGCACGAAATACCGTCATAATGATATGCTTGTTTGGAACATTGAACAGTTTGAACACAATCGAACACAACCATTCAATACTAAAAAGTACCAACGTTGAACGTGAAGACTAGTGTACAAGTATTTGCTTCAGCTAAAATTACATTTTATGTGCAATTATTGTATTTCAGAAAATTATACCGAAAGTGATCGAGGCTGGAATTTAGACTTTGAATAATTAATTTACTCTTCAGCTAATAATATATTCTACAATTATTCCAGTGTTAAATATAATTACCACGCCAATGAATATATCTACAATGTATGAATGATTGAATTAGTTGTTTATTCGTGTTACTGAAGATGTGCGATAGCACTATGTTTTATGTACGCATTACTCTTTAAATGTTTTACTTTAAAAAACGCTACTGTTTAAAGAATTATTCTGCACCTCTGTAAATATTAAAACTAGCATAATGTCAAAACCTAATTATTTTTCTTACTTTATCAGTGATTTTCACCAGGTCATAAACATAAAGAAATATAGAAATTTGGTATTTATATGCTTTTATTTTATAATATTATCAATGTTATGAATAAGTGTATACCGACACGCTAGAGAAATAGGATTGGTTGTGAAGCAAAAATAAAACAAAACTCAACACATTTGTAATGATTAATTGACTGCAAATCTTCTGTATGTAAGGCTATGCCCTCATTTCACAACTTTTCCAACATTCTTTTTTTGTTAATAACCTGGGTAGCGATTGACATTAACGGTACAGTGGTCGCCGAGGCACCAGATGTGCCCCTTTAAAACCACTAATTAATTCGTCTTTTCTCAACATTCGGCAGTTGACGCCGTTTCCAATATGGCCCCGTACAGATCTGGGGGAGAAGTGCATTATTTCTAGTGTGAGCCTTTGTCTATTTGAATGCTCCCTTATCCTTTGTGGTTTACAGAAAACCAGGCTGTCCGTGGATGCATGCGGAGATGAGATCTTAATTCCATAAGTTAACGGGTGGGATGGGCTATCTTTTTATAACATCAACTGGAAAGAGAATCACCGACAATTGCTTGGGGGTCATTAATTACATTTTTTCTCTCATTGTTGTCAGTTTTAATATCGTGAAGCCAATACAAATCATGATATATAATGACAATTCTGGAATAGGAATATTAATTAAAAATGGAATTGTTAACGTACATGTAGTATAACATCTGGTATTCCTTAAAATACAGAATGTGTATTTTAGTTCCTGGTATAAAAACAGATAATACAGCATTTTCTGAATTAAAACTTTCTACTTCAAGAGAACGTTAGCAGAAACATACTGTATTTTAGTATAAATGTTTCTAAAGATGCTTTTTCAAGGCTGTTATATTGGTGTAATTATGTTTACGTGTTATTATGTATTCCATGTTTTCATAAAATATGATTACTTTGGAAAACCAGAAATGTTAATTTCTGACATAATGCATGCATTCATACTAGCTAAATGGGTTCTATTGACGCAAGAAATCATAATGATTGTAAGGATAGTTTTTGAATTTTGGAAGGTTTTCCAGATTGAATGGTTCTGGAAATCCCGTCAAGAATAAACGATAGAATTATATGCACAGTTGCATGTGCCATGTAACTTCGTTATTACTATGCTATCCTCATTATTATGTGCATACAATCATAAATGTATGCTCACAGGATAATCCCTCATGTTATACTATTTTCAATGTATAAATGCGCGCTAATAACTATAGTGTGACAATGTATAGTGCATTACGTAATTATTTACGATATACTGTGATCATACGACTGGAATACTCTTACAGAGGCGTGGTATGTATACATGTCTAATTACCAAATACCTCATATTTTTATATTGTCCAAGCACTCGCTTATTGCCCGCGGGTTTACTGCACGACATTTCCGGCGATTTTCATCCGCTGTGAAAACCACGAGTACCATACGCGTGCCGAATATCCATTTACCAGTTAAATAACACACGCAGGGGAAATTCTACTTTTACTTAGTGAAAGACCCGATCAGAAATACGCTACATTCTGGTTGCAGCAAATTACTGCCCCTTTGAAGTTCAGCATATAATGGAGGTCTATATTCGGCAGGAGTATTAGCTGCACTACGGGAGCCCGGATCACAGTTGGTTCCTGACTTAATGGTTTTCTCGCTTGATCGTCGACTGTTACTATAGCATTTGTTTGGAGACGGACAGCCCTATCCCAGGTGCACGATGACCAGGACGTGGAGCATATTGATATATCCACGTCTAGGTAATGAGCTGCGCGCATCTTTATCTTCCAGGTATGATATCCTGGGACATTTACCTGTAATTACGTATGGGGACGCCGGGGTATTGTTTATCGAAAGGAGAAGATCATTCTAAGTTGTTTATGGGCAATGCTTTAAGATACATGGCAGTTAAAAAGTTAATTTTATTTCTCTGGTTGATTACACGGAGAAATACCAGGTGGGTTCGACACTTTTCTTTAAAGTAACGAGCTGTGTGTTTGTGTGTGTGTGTGTGTGTGTGTGTGTGTACGTGTGTGTACCTGTGTGTGTGTGTGTGTGTGTGTGTGTGTGTGTGTGTTTGTGTGTGTGTGTGTG
>JAUTBQ010169915.1:0-11850 GCA_032361185.1 Lepetodrilus ovalis | reverse complement strand
ATTGGTCCTCTTATCTCAGCACCAGTTCGCTTCACTGAATCGACAATAGCCGCAACAGATCTGTCTAAAACTCTATGATCATAAGCCTTAAGCTTAAGTCTAATTTTTTCCATAATTTTCCTTAAAAGAACTCGTCATACATCGAAATAATCAACACATGACATAAATTTGAACGTGGAGTATACAAAAAAGAGACTTCGATGTCAAGTATTTTTGGGGTTTTATAGTAAATTTACTCTATTTTTATTCCTTTTTTAAAGGAAATAACTCTATTTTAAAATTAAAGATATTTAACTCTTTTATATCTTCATTTTAAGTTTTATTTTAAATAACTACATCATTTCTTTTTTTTGCCGATTTGTCTACAACACTAATCATAGGAATTTATAATGAACATAACAAAACTAGTATCATTTTCACTTTTAGCAACTTATGCTTTATCTTTTACAGCATGTGGTTCAGGTGGAACAACGAAGAGTCCACAAAGTGGGACAAAAACATCACTAAAAATTAACGAAATACTCGCATCAAATAAAGAGACTATAAAAGATCCTGATTTTGATAAATATGCAGACTATATAGAACTTTACAATGGTTCAGATACAGCAATGGATTTGGAAGGTTTTGGTTTAGCGGACAAAGAAGATGCCCAAATATGGAAGTTTCCACAAGGAACTAAAATAGAAGCAAAATCTTACCTACTTGTTTGGGCTGATAAAAAAGATAGTGGTTTACATACAAACTTTAAACTAAGTTCAGGTGGCGAATCTGTAATCCTCTATAACAAAGCTGGTAAAGTTATCGATAAAATTGATTTTCAAGAACAACAAGAAGATCTTTCTATCACAAAAGATAAAGACAACAATATCATATTTATAAAACCAACACCAAATAAAGCAAATAACGAAGAAGAGAACCAACAAAACGCTCCTGTAGATGATACCATGGCTAAACCACTTACAGATGTTTTTATTAGTGAGTTTATGGCTTCAAATGTACAAATAAAAATGGATGAGGATTTTTACAAATTTTCTGATTGGATTGAGATAAGTAATAAATCAAATAATGACATAAATATAGGAGACTATAAATTAGCAGATGAAGGAAATGTTGATGGTTGGGTTATCCCATCAAATACAACTATACCTGCAAATGGCTATATTATTATTTGGGCAGATAAAATGAACGATACTAAAAGAGAAGACGGCAATACAAAAACTGAACTTCATACAAACTTTAAACTAAGTGACAAAAGCGAAAGCTTATCACTCTATGATGAGACTGGTAAACTCATAGACAAAGTAAACTTTACAAAACAAAAAGCAGATATATCTTATGGTCGTGGTAAAAATAACGACACTTGGGGTTATATGGATCCAACATTTAAGGGACAAAATAGCTCAATCTATAAAAAAAAAAGTAGAGCCGACAAACCAACTATAACTTTTACAAACAACACAGTAAAACTAACGACAGATGACGGTGGAACTATCTACTATACAAAAGATGGTTCCAGACCCACAAAAAACTCTTCTGTATATAGTTCACCTATAACAGTAGATGAAACAACAACCATAAGAACTATATCTATAAAAGATAACCAACCTCCAAGTAAAACAGTATATAAAACAATATTTATAAATCATACAAGTACTTTACCTATCGTTTCGCTAACAACTGATTCTAAATATCTTTTTGATGATGAAATAGGCATATATACAAAAGGTACAAATGGCATAGCTCTAAAACAATGTATGTCAACATATACTGAATTAGTAAACTATGCAAAAGATTGGTCAAGACCTGTGCATCTTGAATACTTCACAAAAGATCATAAAGAAGAACTATCTTTTGACCTTGAATTTTCCATAACAGGACAATGCTCACGAGAATATGTAAAGAAATCTTTTGCATTTGAACTTGGTAGCAAATATGGAACTAAATCCTTAGATTATAAAATCTATCCAGATAAAGATTTGGAAAAGATAAAAGATTTTAAACTAAGGGGCGGTAACTATGGATATGAAATAGGAGATACTTTAGCTGCTGCCCTTGTTGTGAATGGTAACTTAAATATTGACTATCAAGCATATAAAACGGTACAAATGTTTATGAATGGAAAATATTGGGGTATTTATAATATCAGAGAAAAAAAAGGTGGAGAGTATATAGAATCAAACTATCCTGATATAGATAAGAAAAAATTAGACATCATAAGTACAAGTATAAAAAAAGGAAATAAAACAGAATATGATAAATTAAAAACATATCTTAATGAACATGACCTATCAAATAATTCTTACCATAACGAAATACTTACCATGGTTGATGAAGATAGTTTTATTGACTATATGGCTCTTATGATTTATAGTGGCAATTCCGACTGGGAATTTAGTAACTATAGATGTTGGAGAGAACAAAAAGATGATGCCAAATGGAGATGGATGTTAGACGATATCGACTATGGATTCAAATATTCAAATGTAAATAACAATACATTTAATCAAGCGATTAAACCAGGTATCAATATGACAGATTTGTTTATAGGGTTATTAAAAAATGATACATTTAAAACAAAATTTAAAAAGAGATTTAACACTCTATTGGATACGGTCTTTGAACCAGACAATATAAAAGAAGTCGTAGATAAATTAGCAAACAAAAAGAAAGAGTATATGGCTTTAGATGAAGCAAAGTGGAAAGGTATTGATAGCAGTTATGGAAATGTAAATACCATAACAAAAAGTGCATTTGACAATCATATCCTTAATGTTAAAAAGTTTGCTGATGAAAGAAGAACTATTGTAAGAACACAACTAAACAGTCTATAAAAAAACTACATCATCCTGACGGTATCTGTTCGGTGAATACTCGATAGCGTAAGCATCACCACCAACAGCCGTCATGGTATGTACACATCCTGGCATGATTTTAGCCTGTTCTCTCTCACTCAAAGTAAACTCATAAACATCATCTTTGGCATCAAGTAGATAACAACTAACAAGAAGTTTTCCACTTAAAACCGTCATATACTCTATCTTTTCGTGATGATAATGATTTCCACGAGGTTGCCCCTCTTCAAAGGTTAGTATACCTATAAACTTAGCATCCTCTTTTGTATGTATCACAGCAACTGGGTTTGTAGGAGCAGGAAAGATATATCCATCTCCCTCTTCCAAAGCTTGATAATTTTTTTCACTTCCGTATGATGATAACTCTATATAATCTTTTATATTTTTCATGCTTTTCCTAACTATAAATATCCCACTAGATTATCTAAATAATAGTAAAAAATCTATAAATTTTTAAGTATCTAATGAACCTTTACATAAGAGACCTTACCATCAAGTCCATTTTCACCTAAACTAACCTCATGATACTCCAAACTTATATCATGATTTGTTGCCTCTTGTGAGATAGAACTTTCAAAACTATCTATACATATAGGTTTATCCAAAGTTGTATCACCGATGTTTATGATAGCCCAATCATCTGTCGTGGTGTCACTTTTATTGCTATAAAGTTCGATAGTTGTGTTTTTCTTTATGTTTGGATAGAGCATCATAGATGAGATTTTATTGTCCTCACAAGCACTGTCATCGAGGCATCTTACTCCTCCTGCTTTATAACTGCTACTAAAGATACCTGCTTCATCGCTTTTACAACCATTGTTTTCATAAAAAACTATATCTTTGACATCTAAACTCTCTTCATGAGAGGTTAAAATATCATCCAAGACATCAGTCTGACTAAGCTCTATCTCGCTACTAACCAAACACAAAGCACTATCAGTATGTTTTCCACTCAAGATACTTTGTATATGTGGACTACCGTTAAATATCTGTTTTTTTGTAAAAACTACACCATCTGTATCGTCACTATCAGCAGTTTGTGGATTGTTTCCATTTGAAAGTTTTGCATCTCCACACTTAAATCGGTAAGCAACTAGCTCAATCTTTCTACCATCTATAGTATAGGTTGAATATGGATAAGTCTCATTAAAAACTTTCATCTTTTCATCTTCCATATCTTTCGTAGCATCATCAATACCTGTCAAGCCTGTTCCCTTATGAGGAGAAGCAAGTGTATAAATCTTTGAAATCTTTTTAGAAGCTTTATAAAACAAATCATTTTTATCAGCTTGATTTTGATGTCCTAAAGAGACGATATATCTCAAATCCAAACCACCCATGCTGTGAGCAATAGCTAAGAGAGATTTATCTGCAACTTTATCGCTATTTTCTACTATCTTCGTGGCTAATACAGTTGCTCTATCTTTTATAGAAGCATCTTCTGGCACATCAAATCGCAGAACATTGTAGCCACTGTTTTGAGCATAAGTAGCAAACAAATCCCAAGTCTCTTTGTTACTTTTATATCCATGTGCAAAAAGTACGGTTTTGAGTTTTGTATCGTCTGTAGCTTTAACTGTATAGTGATAAAGTGTAGATTTTTCTAAACCATGGTCACTAAATGTCGTACTATTTGCATGTACTAAAGCTATAAGATTATCATCTCTAAATATCTTAAAAGCACTCTCATTGTTTGAACTGTCATGCCAATGCAAAACTACCGAAGTTTGTGTAACATCACTAAAAGTTAAGTTACTTGGATTGTTAGGGGCTGAAAAAAGCATCATTGGTAAAAAAAGATAAACCAATCTAGGCATAGCATCCTCCTTAGTTTAAGCTAACCTATTATATCAAGTTATAGTTAGTAGAGTGTTAGCTTATGGGTGAGGAATCCTAACTTTAGAATTTAACAAATATGCGATAACTCCAACCATAAGAAGTATCATATACATGTTAGTAACAATACCATAACTATAAACTAAGTAAAGAACCCAAAGCAGTATCGCTCCAAGAGGTGTAGGAACTCCTACAAAATACTTAGCAACCTCGCCCTCTTCGCTTTGTATGTTAAACTCTATAAGCCGTCTTAGACCACTGATGATATAGTAGATAAAAACTCCTCCAGCGATGGCAGTTTCAAAGCCACTTCCTTTATCCATGGCATAAAAGAGTAAAAATGAAGGCATTACAACAAATGAGATAAAATCAGCAAACGAGTCTATCTGTATACCAAACTCACATGAGAGATTATATTTTCTAGCTATTTTCCCATCGATGATGTCAAAAGCTCCACCTATCCATGCCAAGATGATAGCTACGAAAAAATTACCTTGTTGTATGAAGTACATAGCAATTAGCCCAGCCGAGATGTTTGCAAATGTTACTAGGTTTGCTAAGTTAAAGTGTGAGTTTTTGTTGTATAAAAATGACAAATAGTTTCCTTAAAAAAATTGGGGAGATTATACTAAAACTTTCCTATTATTTGCTATACTTATAAAAGAATCTGAGGGGATAACTATGAAAACTATTTTATTTATATTGCTATTTATTACAAATATACTATCTGCCAATACCTGTTTAGAGTGTCATAAAGGTATCGAACATATCCGCCAACCACAATCAAAAATGATGGAAAAGATTTTGAAAAAGGCTGAAAAGGCTGGAGCAAAAGGGAATGATTGTATCGTTTGTCATGGAGGAACTCCTACTGAAAAAACAAAAGAAAAAGCTCACCAAGGAACCCTAGAATACTTTGAAGACAACGAAGGTCCCCAAGAGTTTTATCCAGATCCAGGAAGCCCATGGATAAATGACAATACTTGTGGAATGTGTCACAAAAAACAAGTAGAAGCCCAGTGGAACAACCTGATGGCTACTGAAGCTGGAAAGATTCATGGAGCATTATGGGGATTTGGTGCAAAAGATGGCTATGAACATGACCATAGTAACTTTGGTACACAAGACCTTCACAAAAGAGTAGGGACAGAGATCTACCAAAAGTACATGAAAAAATTAAAGGTAAAAGAGCCACAAGGATTTAAAGAGAAAACCAAAGAACTTCCACCAGCTCCTACAGCAGATGAGATAGAAAAAGACCCTACCCTATCGGTTTATACTTACTTAAGACAAGAGTGTTTAAGATGTCATACAGGTGGAAAAGGGAGAAAAAGACGGGGAGATTATAGAGGTATCGGTTGTTCTTCATGTCACATACCTTACTCAAATGAGGGATTTTACGAAGGTGGCGACCCTACTATAGATAAAAATGTTTCAGGACACATGCTTGTACACTCTATACAATCTTCACGAAAAGTGAAAGTAAAAGTTCATGATAAAACTTACTCAGGTATTCCCGTTGAAACATGTACTACTTGCCATAACCGTGGAAAAAGGATAGGTGTTTCGTATCAGGGTATGATGGAAACTGAGTATCAAGCAAACTTTGATAGCGAAGGAAACGGACAACCAAAACTACACACCAAAAGATACCTCCATTTGCAAGAAGATATACATTATAGTAAAGGGATGTTGTGTCAGGATTGTCACACTTCCATCGACCACCACGGTGATGGGTTCAATGTTGGAGCGAACTTGGGAGCTGTTGAGATAGAGTGCCAAGATTGTCATGGGACAACGGATAAGTACCCATGGGAATTACCTCTTGGTTATAGTGATGAGTTTGAGACTAAACCAAAAACTGGCAAGGCTAGAGGTGTTGGAAAAACTTTAGCTGAGTATCTAAAACAAGGGTATGTTCCAAAAGATAAAGGTGATGGTTTTATACTTTCAGCTCGTGGAAATCCTATGCCAAAGGCTATCAGAAAAGGCAACGAGATAGTCATGCATCTTGCTAGTGGAAAAGATATAACACTAAAACCTCTAAAACTTCTCAAAAAACAAAATAAAATCTCTAAAGAGGGATTAGTAGCGATGGATCAGATAAAAGCCCATACCGATAGACTTGAGTGTTACACTTGCCATGCAACTTGGGCTCCTCAGTGTTATGGTTGCCATGTGAAGATTGATTATAGTGGGGGGAAACAAAACCCTGACTACCTAGCAGCTTCAAAATCACACAAAAATGGTGTAACAGGAGAAGTTCACAATCTCAAAGATTTTCTAGTTGATGGAAAAGTAACAGAGACTCGAAGTTACCTCCGATGGGAGAACCCAGCCTTAGCACAAAATGGAGAAGGACGAGTTTCTCCAGTCATACCAGGTTGTCAAGTTATACTCACCGTTATAGGAAAAGATGGAAAAGCAAAACTGAAAAACCATATATTTAAAATTCCAAACTCAGAGGGAAGAGGCAAAGAAGGTGTAAACTCCATAGTCATGAGTCCTGTAAATCCTCATACGATAACCAAAAAAGGTCGAACTTGTACAAGTTGTCATGATAGTGCCAAAGCTTTGGGTTACGGTATAGAAGGTGGAAAATACTTCGCAGACCAGAGCAAGACAAACATCGTGGACTTGATGAGTGCAGACAAACAAGTTCTTCCTCACAAGATAGACGAACAGATGCCAAGCATCCCAAATCTAAAAGATGATTTATCACGATTTGTAGATGAAAACGGTACACAAGTTCAAACTGTTGGAAATCACTGGAAACTATCCCGTGCACTGGACAATGAAACACGAACTAAACTAGATCGTCGTGGAGTTTGTCTTAGTTGTCACCAAAGCATACCAGAAGGAAACCTAGCCGTATCAGCTATGACACATGCGGCAAATATGGCAGGAGTTAAGATAGACAACAACAGGCACCATGATATACTTCATAAGTTGTTGAACATTGGAGCATGGCTACAAGTACTTCTACCACTGTTTTTTCTTGGAGCAGTTATTTGGTTTATCATAAAGAGAAAGAGAAGAAGTTAAATTTCTTCTCTTAACTACTTACTCATGATATATGCCCTTATCTCTGTCCCATCAAGTGTTATAGAACTAGGAAAAGTTGAACCTATCTCTCTTTCGCCATTTTGAGTAATCTCTCTTATCGATATGTTATCAAACCCATAAAGTGCTGGAGAAAAGTTTGTTCTAAATGTCAAAGCTTCACTTTCTGGTGGTCTTGCATTTATAAACACAACGACGACATTTCCATCTTTATCACTCCAAGAAGCTGTTTGTATAGCTGAGATATTTCCACTATGGACAGTATCCCACTCATCAACCCTTCTCATCTCGGCTAATGGAATATTTAAGTTTGATTCAATCTTTAGAGCTTTTTTCATTTGACCATAAGAGATATAATCTTTGAGTCTATTTTTAAAACTTACTAAGTTTTTTAAATATCCAATACCTGAAGAACTATGCATCTCTGGATAAAAATATCCAAATGTATTACCAAGTATAAAAGAATGTGCCAAAATAGCATAAAAACTATCTGTAACTGGTGCATTATAAGGATAATTTCCTGTTCCAGTATCAACACCTATAAAGTTAACTTTACCTCCATATATACTTTGTATAGCAGGAACACTATCTTCATATATATAGCTTGGTTTATTTGTCTCATAACCATCAACAACATCCATCAAAGAATCATTTACAGCTTCACTCATCAGATAAGTCTCATCTCCATAAACTGCATGAAGTTTGTTTATAAGTTCTTTGTATCCATCTCTCCAGTAGTGTCCACCACCAAGAGTGTGATGATGACTTTTATCAAAACACATGATAGGTAGAGATGCTGTAACTTGGTCTAGTAAAAAACCATCGGCATGTAATGGTTTAAGTTTTTGTTCGTGAATATTTTTCAGTATATCTTGCCAAAGTTGTTGTGTAGGACACATGACAGCATTTTCTCCACCTTCCCATATCTGAGTATGGAGTGTATTATTCTCTTTTTTAACAGCTGCTGATTTTACTTGTTCAAAGTCTGGAACTAGACTATCAGGAGAATGGATGACTTTATTGTAAAGATATGCATTTGTATATATCATAGTACTTGAACCAGAGTTTTTCAATCTATCTATCATGTATGTTGTATCCGTTGATGGATAAAATTTTGGAAAACTATACTCATTGTTATAGGCATCCCCATATTCTTCTTGATAATGTGCTTCCAAATAGTAAGAACCAAATCCTATATCTGTAAAACTACTTTTAAAATCTTCCATAGATTTAGCCTCAGTATCTTGTGAGTTATGATACTGCTCTGTATGCATATCACCATACAAGCTTTGAACACCCCAAACAGATATATTGGCTAACTTCTCTTTTGCTTTTGTTAGTTTATCTGCTGGTCTATAATCAGCATACTTAAATACCCAATTTTTATATATCATAGAAGCATCAAACCAATTTCCACTAAATACATCTAGTTCAAAATGTCCAGGAAAATCAAAACTATTTCCCTTTTTTGTCATATCTGGCACTGGCACATCACAACTTACTTTTACGGCACTACTCCCACCTTTTGCTACAAAGTTTTTAATAGAAGCTTTTTTATCATGAAAACCAAAATAAAGTCCATAATCATCAGCATAATAAGCCATATACTGCATCGTAGCTGCCCAACCAACAGGATAAAGTCCTTCTGGGACTGGATTATCTCCTCCATATTCATTTTGTATATTATCTCCATAACTAAGGTTTGATGATAGTTTATGCAACTGTCCATACCTATATGGTGTGAAAAATGTACTAGTAGAAGTTGATTTTATATCCATCTGTGGAAAAGTAACATACATCAAAGAGTGAGAACCCCCAACTCCGTCTATCTTTAAATCCCAAGCAGTTTTTTTATCTACAATATCAACAGTTATCGTTGCTTTAAGAGTTGATGGGAAAAAACTATCTGTCGGGTTTTTCAATACAATTTGCTTTTTATTTGAACTATCATTTATACTAACACTACCCCAGCCCGTAGTCGCTAAAATATCCTTTACTGTTCCTGCACCATTTCGGATATTGACTTTAAAAAGTGAAGTAGGACTGTTTTGATTTAAAAACTCTCTATTTTGATAATTGATACTTTTTAAATCTACTCCAGATGTACTTTTAGAAAATGCTATATTTATCATATCCATATCACTAGGTTCACTCAAAGCTATAGACCCAAAACGACCCTCATCATAAACTCTTACTAAAAACCTATCTACACTGATAAAATCATTGTCACTCTCAACTTTTTTTAAATCTGCTTTTATATCTCTTGTGATAAAAGCCCAACTATTGGCATTTTGAGATGGTAAACCTATGGTTAGATACTCACCACTATGTAATCCTCTATCTTGAGCATTTTCTAAATACTCTATATATCTATCCCCTTTTGTCGTATTTATCTTTAGATATATCTTGTATGTACCTTTGACTTTTTGCTCCCATGTGATGATAGATTTTGTATCGCCCCAATGATTGCCAAGTTGCATACCTATTGATTTACCATTTGATGTTTTTAACGATATGACATCTTTGTTTAAATCACTGTCATGTACTTTTAAGAGTGCATTGTTTTGACTATTTGCATAGATATACCAACTATTTACACTAGCCACTTCATTGTAATCTTTTAAATCATCTGTTGCTTTAACAGTATAATGATAAAGAGTAGATGGCATCAAACCTCTATCAATAAATGAGGTGCTATCTTTTGGTGATACACCCACAAGATGAGTGTCTCTAAATATCTTAAAACCTGTCTCACTATCAGAGTTGTCACTCCAGTTTAATGTGACTGAAGTTTTAGAAGGTGTTAGCACTAAGTTAGATGGATTATCTAACGAAGCACTCAAAAGTAATGGTATGGTTAAAAATAATAACTTTTTCATTGTATAGCTCCTATATTTGGTCTGTTTCCTTTAAAGTATCCTGACTTCATAAAAGGTAGTGCTGGGTATGTCACTGCATTTATCGTATAGTTTTTAGAGAGGTCTATAGCTGCATTTATGGCACTGCTTCCTGCTGGAAGTGTGAAGTTTTTTGGCATATCTAAAGAGGCTGGTTTTCTTAAGTTAGTAAAGTGCCACAAACTTTCACCTTGATTATCTATATTTGTGTTGTCATGATTTGAAACGGCATCGACATCACTAAACCAGTTGTATGCGGCCACACTGTAAAAAGCATCGTACTTATCTGACGGGTAAACGATGGGTCTAGAGAGATAGAAGATATTATTTACAATCTGCATATATTTTCCTATGTTTTTTAAACTATAATACTCTCTATCTGAACCTATAAAAGTGTTATGATAGATATAAATCTTTGGTAGATTTGCATCGATGGGAACTGTGTCTTCATCACTTCTTGCAAACATAAAGTTTGTTCCAGCTTTGAGTGGATTATAAACGGTGTTATTAAAAAACCAAACCCGTTTTGCTAGTGAAGCATCCGAAGTATAAAGCTGAACACGAAGTGCAAAAGTGACATTGTAAAAACGATTATTGTAAACATAAAATGGTGCTGTACCATCAAGATAGGTAGAAACACTTGATATATGATGAAACAAGTTATCATACACTTCTGTTTTACCTTTAGCATCGCCAGAAACACCACCTAAGGTATCGTAAATCTCATTTTGGTAGATTCTGTTGTTAGCTCCTGCTTGTGTAAGATTTACACCATTGTCATCCCATGGGGAGAGTGTTGAGTGTCCTATCTCTCTTTTATATCGATTATAGTAGTTTGAAGAGACGGCAAACTGCTTATACTCTTTGGCTGTGAGAGAATTTCTAACATCATGATTTTTATCACTATCAGGATAATACCAAGCTCCTGGTCGATAAGTATCACTCAACAACACCATATGCATCTTATTATCTCGTATATCATTTTCATAAGCATCTTCTGTGATACGGACTCTATTTTGTCCATTTTTCATATCATTGTTTTCTATCGTATTGTGATGGGCATTGGCTCCATAGATAAGTACACCATTTTGAGCACCATCGATATTTAATCCTCTTATCGTTACATGATGTTGGTTGTGGATTCTGAAAACTGCACCTTGTTTATCGTTTGACCAGCTTCCTACCCGCTGCCCTTTTGAGCT
>JAUTBQ010169904.1:0-11852 GCA_032361185.1 Lepetodrilus ovalis | reverse complement strand
CACACACACACACACACACACACACACACACACACACACACACACACACACACACACACACACACACACAAACCAACGACTGAACAAACGTGGACATTAATTTTGCTAAACCAAAAGGTATATCTCAATGTTTTTCGACTTCCACAAAACCATAGAACTGTACTGGCATATATACTGCAACTTATGTACTCTTTGTAAAACCTCATTGTAAAACCGAGGCTTTAGTTCTTTATCGGATCCAATATTGTCCAGTTTTGTAAAGCCTTAATTAAATTGTAGAGGATGCGGGATGCAAATACGGCCTCAACATGCTGTGAATGCTTAATTATCTCCCCGGTGCATGGATGTATGGGGTGAATAATTTCCTCGTCATTGATTGGACAAAATCCACTCTGCGTGCTTATTCACATTTTGATTCAAATTTCGATACGACAAAGATCCCAATTTGTCTATGGTAACCAGTATAAGAGAAAACATCTTTGATAGCCAAAGGACGGCATAATTCTTCTTTAGATGCTGTTCGCGACGGTGGGTTTTCTTAGAGAGCTTTTCATCGCCTATATTTAGACTAATATCCAAGCCGACCGGCGACGAACAAACTTTTGTGACTTTGGCAAATGTATTCGATCATAGAATGACAAGATCATTTTATCAGACACTTCTTATGCTAATTAGATTACGCATTCGCAATTCACTGATAGAAAAGATGTTTGTAATTCAATAAGTTTTACATGCATTGCAAAAATATTGCTTTAACATGATGCTACCTCCGTTTTGCGTGGCATATCTGAAGGGGTGATCAATAACTTAAAAGAGAAGTAAACAGGCCTTTGTAAAGATCCCTGCACGCGAGAGTACATTCCTTTAACCCTCTGCATGCTGGAGGCAACCGGGAATGCCACAAAGACCTGAACATGTCTTTAATCAACGCACTTGCGTTCAAAAGACTTCTCTGCTTACGTGCTTGCTGAAGCCAACCCGAAAGGCCAGTATTACGTGATCACGTATGCCCATTGAAAGAAATACGTAAACATGTTTCTTTCATTCGCCGTGCACGAGAGTAAATTGTAATTCGCGTCAATATTGAACAAATACGACAGAAAAATTGGCCTTTGGTCACGCTTGACAAAATGCATAGTAACAGTTGGCCGCGCACTGAAGGATGGCATCCGTGATCGTTTACGTAAGTAACTCTCGTGTGCGTCGGCATTTACACAGACGAGTCGCGGCTTAAGCCAGGCAAGGGCCGAGGTTTACTGAATTCCATATCAAAGGTTGTAGTTGAAGATACAGCTCCTTTGTCTGTGCCTACGTTATCTAAATGTGTTTGATGACAGTATATATAATTACAAAATTGGAAGCAAAAATTTAAATTAGATTTGTCTACGATTTTATTTCTAAATCAGACCTTTGGACCATTTTGTTATTTTTAATTATGAAAGATAATTAATCTCTGGTCGATTGTTGACTACTTTTCAAAACTGAAAGTTTATTACTAGCGCCTCTACCAAAAGAAAAACGGCCTGTGTAAAAATAAGGTTGAATGTTTTGGCGAACATATTTTATATAATATCTGATTAGTTTCGCAGGGTTGAACTTTGGCGTACCATTCGAATTTTAAAGCAACAGTCATATGATCAGTGCAAAACATTAGGAATCTAAACGGGCCGGGTCGTGTAGGGTACACACGGATCTTTACCTCTTACATAATCTGGCTCTACACGACATATCGGGGAAAAAACGAACTGCAATATGCTTCAAAGGTCTAAGGATACAATACATATCGTTGCTCTTAATAAGGCCTGCTTATTTTATTACTTTGTAACATTAACTCCAGTTCATACTCTTCGGGACGTCTAGCTTATTACATTTTTACAACTACTTTGATATGGATTTTTACAAATAAAATTATTTTGCAAGAAAGCTTTCAATATCATATTGATTTATATATCTAACGACCGCGTCACAATTGTGGAAAGATGCGATGTCGCAGCTTGTATACATGTATTGTCCCGCAGTGGGCTGACTTTGAAACACAGACTTCCAATCTAGTAAGAAAGTTCACGTACAATAATAGCATATACATCTTTTGCTTGTTCACTATAGCACAAGAAAAACAGAGTCAATTATGTTTCACTATTAACATATCTGATACGTCCATTAACGACAGCTATTTAAAACATATCTAAAAAATATTAACAACTAGATGAGATATGTATATCCATCAGCACATGAATAATACCATTTTAAGCAGAGGATCACTGGATTATTCTCGTCTTTTCAAAGTTAATGCATACTCATGCCAAACAATGTCAAAGTCCGCGGTAATAACCGACTCCACTCTTCCTTAAAATCACATACACGAAATCCCTAATTTGGATTTGAGCCATAGCAAGTCAGGAGTTCAAACAGGATCAACGTCTGTTTGTGTACCACGGCTGACGTTCGGACAAACAGACACGTGTAATTGCAGTAGGTCAAGAATCCAGTTAATCACTAAAAATACTATAACAGGGAATATGTACAAGAGCTGAGAAAATTACCACTAGTACTGGAAAATGAGCAAACAGAACGCCATCAACACCAAGGCGAGAAGGGTCATCCGTTTATAGGTTTCCAAGATTATCAAGTTCACTAGGGCCAGGGTTTCGGTCACAACGAGCCAAGATGTATCTGTTCAGGATGCCCTCAAATCTGACACGGATCCATGAACAAGCAACATAACGTACACGGCTTGTCATCCATGATATAAAACCGTCGGTCGATATGATTAGAAAGCACAGTAGTCTTGGGAAAGGTCTGCCCCCTTGCAGAATTTATTTGCAGTGTTCTTTATGGTTGCAGGCTTTTCATGTTGTGGGATTCTAAAGGGATATGGATTTGATGCAGCTCTGCCCAAAGGAAGGGAGATGCAGTTGGATTGATTCCTAAACCGAATGTTCCGAATATTTTGGCTGTGCAAACGTTTAATATTGAATCATATATACTGAATTATATTTCTGGATTCCGACTTGAGGTATTTCCCTACTCGAGTCTGTGCGACAGTAAACTTCTATCCACTAGAAGCAATGCACATTTCAGTTTTAAGGCTTTTTCACCTTCCCCACTAGAAGTCGTAAAAGTTATGCTATCGATCGACATTAGATCGCAGAATTTGTCCTGAAGACAATACACCTCCTGTGTACAGATACGAGTAGAAGGGACATCGAATACGGTGTATATTAAGCTATTATCATATTTGGATTTACTTTGATTTAAATATCGACAAATTTGAATTGCAGAAGAATATGCAATACATAGAACATGGCTTTGTTCCACGCGATGGCCGTTGAGTCAACAGTAGCACCTCATGTACATATATAGTATATACATTACGAGTTACTACTTGCGGAGCACTGCGATTCTTCTGAGGAACAAGGTATGTTTTCTCAAAACACGTATCCACTATGAGACCATAGCGGTATCGTAGGTGCACGATCTCCATGTATAAGAGGTCGCTATGCGAAAGCTTCTGGTCTTGTAGTAGATGTGAGAGCTTCGTGAAACGATAGCCAGTGCCCACTATCGTAACTAAGATACTGGGTATCCTTTTACGAAACTCTCTTATCCACTAACACACCACAGTGCTCTCTTTGCTGATAGCTAATGCACTGCTTAGAGAGCGCTATGGTCTCTTAGTATGTAAGAGAGTTTGTGAAAGGATACCCAAGTTCGACGCGAAAACAGATACACTATTGTTAGAAAGAACAACTCTTCGTACTACATCTGTGATGCACTATGGCAGGTAACAAACCCTCGTCCTTGACATTTCTTCCCATACCCACTTAGGTTGAATGAATACGTTGCATGACTAGTATACTAATTCAACGTAAGTCGGTTAAAACAATGCAATGTACGAACTTGGACGTATGGAATCCCATAGGTGACAAAAAATCCCATGGCCCGTGGATTGTGTAAAAATCTGACAACGTTCATCCGCATCAAGCTCAAGTTTTTCGCTAGCATCGCATGTCACAGTAGCCTAAATGTCAGACGGAGTTAAAGCTCTGTTTTCGCACACAGTACGTCCAACCTAATTCAGAGAGTGCAACACGAACCGTTTCTCTCTGCCTACTGTCTAGAAACTGCTAAATACACTAATCGTGTGCGTAGAAAGAAAAACGTGTAAAATAACCCCACGGAAAGGTAACAATCATGGTCCCCGACAGCCGCATTACTCGAGCGGTGCGGAAGTATCATCTGATCCTCGACGGACTAGCTCGGAGTAAACGAGAGTCTCAAAGGAGCACACCAAGCTTACTTCATCTTGCTCAATGGATAAAACCTGTACGATGATTCATATGATGGCATGCAGAAGCAGAAACAAACTCAGGTTACGATAGGTTGTACTTCAGTGGGTGAAAAAAGAATCGGATTAACCGAAAGTAGCAAGTTTGTGCGATGGACTGTAGGGTATTATATTAAATACGTCACATATGTGTTGAACGTTGTGTACTGATAGCACCCCAGAGAGGAATATCAATGCAAAACCTCATTGTCGGCGCACGCAATGCACACCGAAATGCGAAATCAACCGTTATTGAAGTCTGTCTCAAGAGATGCGAACGTTATCATTTGCGAAGGGAGGCATGTTATAGTCAATGAGTGCATAATAATATAAAGTCACATTAGAGCAATATCCACATATTACGAGTGTCAGATATAACGAGGGATACTTAAGGACACAACTGTGTAGATCACTAATGCTGCTTGTTATCATCATAAGAGTATAATCATCTAGATTGCTTTGTCTATAGTATAACACATATTCCTGAACATGATACATGATATAACACTATGCGTTCAATGCATATTTCTGTTTGTTTTTACTTGGATGCGGTGGTAATTGCTGGTAATACATACGATACAATCTGTTTACAATGTGTCCGTGAGGTGGACACTCGTAATACTTATTTCATAACTATTTGTTATCGGCATATCACGAGTATTACAAGGTCTAATAAATCATCCACAAAACACATACCATTATGCCTACTTAACGTTTGACGGATGTTAAGTATGATATATGCATAATGGTTTAAGTTTAGAGGATGATTATAGACGAATCAGTGGTCAAATTTACCCCCAATGTGTTGTGCTTTACAGCCACTATTCTCAGATGTCCCTATTTCTGGAGATCACCGTAGGGTAACTTTCGTCCCCATACCCTGTTATGTCACCACTGGGAATCGTCGCAAATGGGTGCAAGATTCCTGCAGCTACGTTGAACTCCATAATCCCTCACTCATCCCACTGGGATATATTTCTTTCCCATGGTAATGTCCTACCTTAACTCGAAACTTACAACAGGAAGCTTCATACATTGGATTCCGCATCCTCGCACCCCAGAGGTACCTGCTACGTTAGCACTGCACACCTCTAGAGGAAAACTAATGAGATAATTTTCCCGATGAAAACGCCATAAAAATCTATCCAATGAAACAGATGTTACCATTGTTCTATTTATATCTCCTGTAGACTGTTTGCGCGAGTTTTCCCATAGATGTGAGACAGGGGTACCGTGCAGTGCTAACGTAATAAGTACCTCTGGGGTGAAAGGATGTGGATTCCGTAGAAAACAGCATACCCGAAAGCCGTTGCTAAGGTTGATGTTTTATATGTTACCTTAGACATATCCCGTTCTGTACAGGACGGCCAAGGTATATAACTACCAATGTCAATGTCACACCCTAAGTTCCTATTCAAATTAAGATGTCAACAAGCTCCAACGTGAACGCATATTACGTTCGCTAAATCTACATGGCAGCTTGAGTAGGCTCTATCGAAAAGAAGGTTAAAACGTAAAGTCAGTGATCTACGTTTGACATGCCAATACAGTCTTCGTGACTGCTGCAATGACCGGCATAACAATGTTAAACGATGCCAACGGAAGGAAGGTCATGATCGTTAGAACACCCAGAAAAGATACGATTAAACATGCTACTGCGGAAGCACATAGGACATCCAGCTGTCTTTTATAAACTCCGTTTGAGCAGGCGAGCTTTTAAAATTTACGACATTTGTAAATGGGGCCCCCTGTCGTACGACTCGTATCGTGGGTCTATCAGAGACGAAGTTAATGGAAAAGAGATTCTGATCTGTGGCTTCTTTTGCTATGCCTGTTCTAGTGCATCCGTACACGCTCTCGAGAGCACCGAGTTAATAGTGGTGGGACATTCCACAGGAACGGAGACTTTCACTATCATGGACAGGACATTTCGCGTGGATATCGATTGCAATATCTTCCGTGAAATCTTTGATGAGTTGGAGAAATTTCAGGATTTCGTCGAATCCTATGTATAATATATTATGTCCTCTGTATGTATATCTCGGATAGGGACAGTGGTAGGCTTGAGAGAATTAGACGTCATTCTGTTCGTCATATGCATACTAAAGTATAGTAATACAAACAGCGATTGGGGTTTGTGGGGTTATGCTAGTACAATACTTAAAATTTGAAACTTACATATTTCTCTAAGCACTTATCAGGTGGTAAATGAAATTGCATACGAAACAAAATAGATACATAATTTATATCACACATTAACAAGACAAAGGGAGATCATATAACTGGTATGGTACACACTAGAATACTATTAACATCGATTCGTCTTGCAAATGTGACATTTGGTAATCAATCACCAAAAGAAAAGAAATATTGTTGGATTTTTGTTATTATTTAAATGTTTTATTTTTAATATTACGACTTGTTGGCTTAGGGCAAGAGGAAACGCACAACATCCGTAGCGCTGAACGTTGCAGTAAACCTGCTAACAACGGCTGGTACTAACAGACCGAGGATGAACATTTGCATTGCAGATATCGCATTCTATCAATATCGCGTCAGAAAGTTGCTGGAAGTAAAAGGAATTGTATTATATCTACATGTCAAGGGAATCTTGACGTACAGTGAACACGGGCCATCACGCGGTCTCCATTACGCCCAGGTTAGGTAACTCTATCCTCGTGTTGGCCAACTATCAATCACATCCGGCCACACCTTAAACCAGACAACCCCTAGCTTACGTCCAGATAACAATGATTTGATTCGCGATGGCAATTGCACTTTGGCGTCAGTGGTAAACTTTTAATGTTCATTAATCTATGGACTGAGATTCGCCGATCTCCTACAAAGCTGGCGAAAATCACGCTAACGTTACGTGTCGAAGTTGCTGTTGACCGAGTGCATCTAGGAATGTCATCTATACTTCAGTACTTCGCGTGATGAGTAGCGTTATAGGGTTTACACACGGCAAGTCTGTCTCATGAGACCTGCCTTACACAAAACTATGTCTCATAAGTCAACTTACCATGTAGACTTGCGCTAAGATTCTGCTAAGTCATAATTACGATTTCGCACGGATATAATTTCATCTCATTGAAATACCCAGTATGACATGTATCGGGGGAACGTTTTTCGGTTTTCTCGCGTGTTCTCGAAGTTATGTTAACTCGCTTCTTGTAGCTATGCAAACTCGCTTCTTTGTTGCTGTGAGAGGACACTTAATTAATGATGATAATGATGAAGATAGTGTGACTGTCCGGGCACTGGTCTCTATCTGGAGGCTTGTAGATAAACCAGGCAAAGGACTTCTGAAGTTTATGTTTATTCTGTAACTCACTATGAAGGCCACGAGAGCAAGTCGCATCCTTCCATTAGTCCTTAAGTCCGGGCGATCTCGCTCCTCGGCGAGGTTTTTCATTATATACCTATGCTTACGTCAGAGACCTCTTGCTGTCAATGCATGTCTGTCAATGCATCCTCGAAACATTGTTTCTTTAGTCTTTCATATGCATTTTATTTGTTTTTGTTCATTATGTAAATTATATTCAACATATTGTTCACCATACCATAATAAACTCTTGAGCCAACTATGTATATGTTCTGTACTACTACTACCTCATAATTATATGCTGTAGGTTTACAGCCTGAGCGTAATAAAGTTCTGTTCGATCTGTTCTGTACTGTCAAATATTTGACGGTGGTTATATACGTGAAGAAGCGTCCCACAAATCTCATTGACGAAGGGGAAAAGCGGGAGGGTGGAGAGCGATGTGGAAAGCGATGATGAGAAAGATGATGAGAGCGATGAAGGTGGGTGGGGAGGGTGGGGGAGAGAGAGATCGAGAGAGAGAGAGAGAGAGAGAGAGAGAGAGAGAGAGAGACGGGGAGGAATAATTTATATATACCGTTTACCGTTAGGGATTTTTAAAGTTTAATGTATTAGCAATATTAAACTTATACAGACATATTATTTTCTGTGTAGGCTATATAGTATATGTTGTGTAATTTGAATACTTTCACTTTATAGATATATCATAAAGTAATATCGCATCGATAGTTTGAAAAGTAGGTTATATACTTATTATATATGCTGATTGCTATGTAAATAGGTGTCTAACTGTTCAGTGTTCTAGTTCAATGTAAATAATCGTAACTAAAGCAACCTGCACCACTTTATTACTTTATTCCAGATTAAACATCATACTGAAAGAAAAGCGAAAAGATTATGCACGTCTTGCTGGACGAGTGAGCTCCCCTTTATGAACTCGTGACACGACCCGATGTCACATGACACACGGCGAAAAGATGGCGTCGAAAGGTGGTCAGATGGATATGCGCTCGCTCAATGGACCGCTTAGCAATATTGAAGCAATGAAAACTCACCAGTTGGCTATAACAAGAAATTATATTTCACAGCCAAGACTCAGTGAGTATTGTTTCTCACCGATTGTGTATGTAGTTTAGATGTTTGACGCACTTGAACGATCCGGATACCGACACATGATTCTGAATATTTTCGATGAATGAAGTCCCACTGTGACGATAAATCGCCGGCTTTATAAGCATTTCAACCGGACACAGTTATAAACGGATTCATTTTTCACTCTTCTAGCATATGGACGATAATAAATCACTTGTTTTGTTTATGTAGGGAACATAGATAAAGATATACCGCCTGCACTTTATTGATTATTAACGAATAATTTATGTCGTTTTCTTACAAATGACATTGAATCTATCCATACACTTTTATCATCGATGCTCTAGTCATTTTATTTGATTGATTATATAACTTTTAATTTATTGTAAAGCATACGAATGTGAATACCAATATACACAGTATATGGGTGTGATGTGGGAGGGGCAGGGAGTATAGTTGCTACCATTTATTTATTTTTATGAGAACTGTCAACTAATACTGAAACTGGCACTTGGCAGGATATGTCAAACCTTTGCACTGAATTCCATTGGACATCAAATCAGTACAAATGGATCACAATGTCAAATAGTAGCTGACACCAAAACAAAAACAATTATATCATACAAAACCCATAAATACTGGTTTAAAATTTAAAATAAAAAGAGTCAGTACTGGACAAAACCAAAAAAGGTCTTTATGAAACTATGACAATTAATCACTTACTTATTTTAGTTATTTCCCTCAGATTTATATTAATAACATGATGGTATATCGTAGTCTCATGAAGACAACTGAAGCTTACACCGGATTTGTTTATATATAATATAATTACAACATCAATCATGATTCATGTCCTCCACCAAACTTAGAACTACAGCGAATGCACGTGTTATCAATGACATTGTGCCATGAATTATTGACATAATTTGTCTACAAATATATGATGCATAGTATGTTCCTGTAATAGTATTTAATAAATGTATCGGTTTGATACTAGACTACTCGTCATAATCAGCTGATATAACAGCTGGATAACGAGACGAGTACACAAGCAAGACAGTGGAGATCTTCTTCCGTGAAATCCAACAACCAATCACGATCAGCCTTACATTGGTCCCCAGCCATAAACACGCACAGATCTAAATGAAGCGTTCCGTGATTGGTCCAGACATCGGACATGCACAAATCGGGTGACACACCGTGTAAAACGTCCCGAAAGCATGCACAAATCTTTAACTGAATAATATTTACCACACAGTAACCAGTATAATTCTTACACAAAATATAATATATGACAAAATATGATTAATTCGTTTTTCATACTATTCGTTTTACTTGTCCGTTCGGGCAAGTACTAATGGCCCAATGGTCAAAACCAGTTGCCCCGGACAAGCGGACAACCGTTAGTGTCCTGCCCTGAATAGGCATTAGGACAAACCATTAGTTTGTAATGATTGAAAAGGTGATAGCTAGTTGGTAAGAGTAAGTAATTTCTTATAGTAAAGTTGCTTCACCAGGTTGCTCTTATACAATATGAGACCACAACATTCTCTTATCCACTGAGACCATAATGCTCTCTTATCCACTATGATACCATAATGCTCTTATCCACTATGAAACCATAATGCTCTCTTATCCACTATGAGAGCATAATGCTCTTATCCCCTATGACCATAATGCTTTCTTGTCCACTATGAGACCATAATGCTCTCAAGATTATCCACTATGAGACCATAACACTCGTATTCACTATGAGACCATAATCCTCTCAAGATTATCCACTATGAGACCATAACACTCTTATCCACTATGAGACCATAATGCTCTCTTATCCACTATGAGACCATAATGCTGTCTTAGTTATCTGCTGAGACCATAATTCTCTCTTATCAACTATAAGGCCATAATGCTCTTATACAATATGAGACCATAATGCTCTCTTAACCACTGAGGCCATAATGCTCTATTATCCACTATTAGACAATAAAGCTCTTGTCCACTATGAGACCAAAGTGCTGTTGTCTTGTAGTAGCTAAGAGAGCTTTGTGAAATGATACCCATGTGCGTTATTTCTTTAATAATTTAGTAGGCCAATTTGATATTGTGATATCTAATGCTTGATCATTTTACATTTTCAGATTAGATCTATTCAGCATATTGAGTGAAAATGGCAAGAATCTGCTGGAATTTGAAGAGGAGACTGGTAAATAAAAATAAAAATAATTAGTTTTTATAACATACAGAACATATGGATCAGTACAAAAAGAATTAACTTCTTTTACAAAGTTAACACCATTTAGAAGGTTAACAATCAATTTCACAGCTTGGTGGTACTACGTAGTGATTGCTGTGTTTGTTTTTAACTTGAGTGTCGAGTCAATTGCAGTAAATTAAATCAAACACCCAAGAACACAACACTCGAATTGTGACCTCACATGGGCACGCGAACATTCCCCACGATTCACTATGGTCTCGTGAATGCTTACAGTATTTCTCATTGGTCAGTAATACCGTCAAAAACTTGTGTTATGTTCTTGTTTTATTTTATTTTGAAACATTTTTCGACTTATTTTGAAACATTTTTCGACTTGACTCTCGAGTCCACAAAACAAATGTAACTAGTGTTGTTGTCAGCACAAAGCTATGTTGTCTTCCGTTCATAGATGTTGTCCACATTTCCAGGCCCATTCTTGTTGAAATGGATGGCGGAGGTGATATCTGCAGGACACATCATTAAGTTCCTGACGATACTCATCAACGTCATCAAGTTCAATGCTGCCTATCTGTATGAGGAGGAGGTAGCAGGACTTGTACAGTAAGTCACAGTCGTCATCACACTGTTAACACTCATACTACATGCATAATCATTATCATTGATAACCTGTGTTTCTATTTCTGATACTTACGACAATAAACATTGGGTAAACACCGTTTTGCCCTATATAGCCAAACTATATATAAAAACATAGTGAGATACGAACTTGGAAAGCTTTCCAACTGCCACGAGGCATAGGTGGCGCGTTTCAACCTTGTGGCATTCATATCTAATCTTTTGGCCTTGGATAGCAGACGCTCTTTTGGATATACTGTGTTTTCCAATTGGATTTA
>JAUTBQ010169893.1:0-11852 GCA_032361185.1 Lepetodrilus ovalis | reverse complement strand
AGCAGTGATAGCCGAAAATTACATCGGCAGTACCTGACAGTGATAACAGTTCAGCAAGGATGTAGCGCAGTGGTAGAACGTTGGACTTCTGAGCCAAAGGTACCGAGTTCAAATCCCGCCATGGGGGCACCAGCATCAATGTTCGCAGAAATTACATTTCTGACGTGATATTGATAGGATACACTGTCTGTGGAGTGGCAATACAGATATCATCCTTGGTCTTGTCAGTACCAGCCAGTGCTCGCAGGTTTACTGCAACATTCAGCGCTACGGATGTTGCGGGTTTCCACCTGCCCCGAACTCACAAGCCGTGATATTAGAGAAAGAATCTTGAAAGCGGGATAAACCCCAATTTTAATAAAAATATGCTTTACATCATGCATTAGTGTATGTTGTTCCTATTATGATCGTGTGGTTTGTTCAACGATCTAATAAAATGCCATCCATTTTTCAGACCGGAAATATTGCAGACATCACAATATTTTCTGTAATTTTTACCTATATTCACATAATAAGCTTATCTTTAGGTCAAAATTTATCTGAATATATATTCCTGCATAGATCATGTAGATAGAGAGAACATATAATTCAAAGAATTATCACTGTATGAAATCACGTTGAATATGTTTGTAAAAAAAAATGAATTGGCTGATGTAGTTGTTTGATTTTCTAGTGTTGACACTTTCACTGAATGTCTGTGATTTCTTCACCTTTTGGAATGTAAATTGTTAAACACCCATCACTGATTCACTATGCACTTCTTGTTTACCTTCCAAGACATTTATATGAACCCAAACTATAAAAAAAAATGTCCGTAGACATGATTTATAACAAAATTCTGATGTGATTATGGAACCAAATCAAAAAAAAATTTAATTTATTTTTATTAATTTATTTATTTTTTCTTTATATCATTTAAAAATCTATTGTTATTTTCTTTTAGCTTTTCCAGAATGGTTTTATTTATTTTCATCATACTTCATCAGGAATTGGACACTTATATTCAGATGCTTCATTAATTATTAAATTTATTGCTCTTTAAGGCTTACAATCACAGATATTTATGGTTGTTTTGGACTAGTTCTTAGGTCAAAACTGCAAAGTACATTCACTTGACATACATAGTCATGTTTGTATTTCCAAAAGCCTTTACACCACTGTATGGTAGACTGACCATTCCACTATTATGTACAACTGCACAATAGGTCAATTCGAATGTCCAAACTAGCGGTTGACATCCTTGCTTCATTATATTAATTCAAAGGGAGATAACTCAAAAGTTTAGTCACTGACCTATAAAATCAGTTGAAGCATCAAAGACAAGATCACTCATAGTCTGTCACACTAATTCATATAGGATATGAAATTTATTATAATTATCAAATGTTAGGGAATAAGTATGTTAGTAAATTAAATGTAAATAGTCTCAGACAGAAATTTGTTTTGCCATTATCTAGGTCAACCAACTGTGATAGTATGCCTTTAATATTAAATTTTGGATGAATGGTAATACAGTGGAAGATCTTATTACTTGATTACTTGAATTATGATATTAAATGCACTAGATCTATTTATTGTGTACTACAGTTTTCTTTTTGGGTGTAATTATTCTTCTAATTTCTTCAATTTATTTATTTTTATGCATTTCATGAATACTAGTACATAACTGTTATATAGAATGCATTGAACAGTTAATAAGAAGCACTTTAATATGTTATGAATATTGATCGATATGTGTAAAAAGATTAATTAATTTACCTTGAAGTTGACTATTTGCACTGTTTTCTCTACTTTCTTACCTCTTCCAATGTCTGTCTTTGTACATTTGCATGTCTGTCCTGTGGCACTCATGTCTGTTCCGTGGCACTCTGTCCATACCTCAGTCCATCTGTCCATCTCTTCTGTCCATCTCTCTATCGCTATCCGTATTATTTTGACTATCCAGCACACAGACAATCGCATCACTGGGGAGGCTGACACACATATACGGCAGATTATCCCCTTCACTTAGTTGTTTGGCCCATATATATTGATGTACTGTCAATGATTATGATTAAAAAAATGTCACAGGGATTAATCACCATTAGTAGGAAGCAAGGACCATGTTTGGTCCAGATTGTGTGCAATGTTCCATTTTTACACTGTGCTGGGATCATTTGAAAATCTGCAGTGTTAAAAGTACCCCTTGCAAATCACAGATGTGACCACCTTTAGTCTATGGAGAATGACCCTGTTATTATTTTCTTGATTTATAAGACTGGTGCAGATTTCACTATAAGTTCGCTCAACATTGATCCATGTCCCTAGAAGCCTGTCTTGCTTTTCCTTATCCATTTTTGCATGTCCTCAAATCCATTGCTCCATTTCTCCAACATGCTATGCAGCCACAAAAGTGTTGTTCTTGCAAACAGTCATCCTTTCTCTCACTCACCAATAGATTTAGAAATGTTCACGATATGAAATTTCTCACTTTGTGTAACAGGCGTAAATAAAAATTCCATTTTGATAAAAATCTATATCAATTTGATGATGTTTTGTAAGTTTCAAATATAATTGTTATTGAGTTTTATTAAATTGATTTCAAAATCCTGGTAACTATTATTGTATTTTCATGTTATCCCTGTTTGTTCATAATGATATTAATTATATTGATTTATGTGTCATATGTTTTTTAATTATTCAAAGAAATTTTCAGAATGTGTCATGTTTGAAATGATAATTATCATACATTAACATTTGGCAAACTTTAAGTGATGTTTTTTGTAAATGTTTAGAGTGTGATCGATAAACATGTAATGATAATATTAATCAATTATTCCAAACTTACAATTACTGTAGATATTTGTTACCCCCGATCCCCTCTAATGAATTGTCTCCCTTTAGATTTGATAAAGTTATCCTACAGTATTTCTAAAGAGTAATTTTTTACAAATTCTGTAGTGAAATTTGCATGAAATTACCTCATTTGTTACTCATATTCAACAATCCTTCCTATGAAGTAACATAAAACATTCCGCATAATAATTATAACCATGGTTTGCCGCCATTTTTATTTTATTTCTAGGTTTGCCGCTATTTTTGGTTTAATTGTTTTAGACTATTTTTTTTAGCTACTATGTTCATCGCGTATGGATGAAATATTCCGGTTGCGACGTAAAGCACTAATTTTATCAGTTTTACTACTAGGCTTGGCTGCTTTCTAACCAGTCTTCTCTCTCTCTTCTCTCTCTCCTATCTGCCATGTCTGCTTCTCTACGTGCCTATGTGGACTTGCTACGCTACAAATGTTAGAGTTTGGTCAAACAGAGCAGTCTCGACGACCCCTTCGAGAACGGGGCCGAGCGCGACGACGACTTCATGAGGGAGATCGGGCCCGTGAAGAACGGCAGTGACGAGGACCTGCCCACCACACCGCCCCGACCCTCGACCCCAACTGTCACTCAGAGGGCGTTGCCGTGGAAACCTAAAGTCAGGTGAGTGGGGGGTGAATTGGTCTTTGGTGTAAATAAACGACAATAATTATTTGAAGTGTGTCCACAGTTTACCTACACCTCCGTTTACTTACACCTCAGTTTACTTACACCTCAGTGTAGTAAGATTCATGATGGTTATTGGGGGCAGGATGTAGTGCAGTGGATTTCAGAGCAAAGGTCCCGAGTTCAAATCCCACCCCCTGGGTGCCCGGCATCAATGTTCGCAGAAGTTACATTTCTGATGTGATATTGATAGGATGCACTGTCTGTAGAGTGGCACTACAGATACCATCCTTGTTCTGTCAGTACCAGCAAAGTTATTTCTTTTGAATTGTAAATTGTATTCCTTGTCCTCCGTGCTCAGGATGAAGGACCTGGAACAGTTCTTGGAGCACACGCGGGGGAAGTTCGTCGGGTTCCAGGTGAAGAACGACCACAGCTCTCTGGCTGGTCTACCACAGCCCATCCACGAGGGCGTCAAAGTACTCAAGCAGGTGTGTGACCTCTGCCCGCTGTGTGTGTGTGCGTGCGTGCGTGAGTGCACGTGCATGTATGTGTATAGAGACCTTGTGTGTTGTAGTCTACAAAATGCCTACACGACCACTGACCCATGTTGAAGGCAACCGGTGATGCCCTAAAGAGTAGTGTCTAGCCTAATCCTGGAGTCATTTGTAAATCTGCAACGTTAAAGTTATCTGTGGGACCCATGATTCTACATTCTGAGCCGCTGGCACGTGCCCACTTTGCTGCTTACGAGATACTGGCAAGCAACTGGCTGTGGTATAGGTTATATTCCAAATATTGGGCATATTGAGCTCGTTTTTCGGGTCAACAGGGTCAAGCGGCTAACCGGGTAAGGCCAGCCGGTAGCAAAACAAACAGCACTTATAGCTCCAATACCCACTCGAAGTCACAATGTATATTCCATGGAGGTTCTAGCATTGTAACATGGAGTTTGATTGGTCCAACTAGATAGTGTTTTCTTCCAACTGTTTATATCATTCAAGTATTCATTATAGCACCCACACACTGACTAAAGCTGGGGTTTTTTCATCTTCATTTCAGCATTTGTATATATCACTATCTGAGCTCCAAATCAAACGTGAAGAAGAAATAGCAAAAAATCCTTTATCAAAGGTAGGACAGTATTCATTACTCTAACCATATTGTATACTTTATTTGTTATGTGAACATAGATTTCAATTTTCATCTTTTTCAAATAATTCAATTTAATTATTTTCTCCTCGAATTATTAGAGTAATTACGGTACCTCAAGTTTCTTCCTGAAATCTAAATGGGTTTTTTTTACGTTGAGTAAGTAAAAATCATGGATAAGTTCTACAGATGATCTGATCTGCTCTAAAGTTTACAGTCAACATTTATCGAGAAAACCAGTCATTTCAAAGACTGCCATTATTGTCACTGGGTTTCTTTATATCTAGAAAGTATTTCCCTATAGGCTGATGTTAGTGTTTCTGTAAATATTATTCTCTGTTATTACAGCCGGAGTGTGATATCCCGTCGTGTGCATCTGAAGTCATGTATCAAGCCATGTTACCAAACCTCCCTCAATACATGGTCAGTAGAATATAGTTGGACTGAAAATCGAGAAAAATTATAGCATAATTTACATTAATGACAAATAAAAGTTGAATTAAATTATTATTATTATTATTATTATTATTATTATTTTTGTTATTATTTTTATTTTTTTTAATTCGTGTTCATAAAAGTTAAATTTAAATTTGTATTTTTCAGATCGCATTATTGAAGTTGCTGTTGGCAGCTGCTCCAACCTCCAAGGCTAAGACGGAGTCCATCAACATCCTGGCTGACGTATTGCCTGAAGAGATGCCGTGAGTAGCTTAACCCTCTCCATGCTGAAGGCAACCGGAGATGCCCTAAAGAGCTTAACCCTCTCCATGCTGAAGGCAACCGGAGATGCCCTAAAGAGCAGTATCTGTGCCTAATCCTGCAGGGAGAGGGTTAAGCTTCATCTGTTCTAGGAGCAGGTTAGTGGGAGATCGTTAAACATCAGAGCAGGTTTACTGCATCACTAAATGCTACAGAAGTTCCCTCCTGTTGTTTACTGACAAGCCATGATATAAGTGAATCTTGAAAGCAGCCGTAAAACCCCAATAAGAAAATCAATTTAAATGGGAATACCCATTGACAATTCTATTGGCAATCACTTGCATAAAAATTTACTCTCACGTGGAGCACCCACTGCCTTTATCTACCAGCGTATTCTTTCACGAAGCTCTCTTTTCCACTAAGAGACTGGTAGCGCTCTCTTTGCTGATAGCTAATGCACTGCTAAGAGAGCGCTACCAGTATCTTGAAAGGATACCCAGTTGTCTCCATGCTGCAGGCAACCTGACATGCCCTAAAGTGCCAGTGCCTAACCCTCTCCATATTGGAGCCAACCTGACATGCCCTAAAGAGTAGTGCCAGTGCCTAACCCTCTCCATACTGGAGCCAACCAGAGATGCACTAAACAGCAGTGTACATCCGTAATCCAGCAGGGAGAGGGTTAAAGGAGACATTGAATGTCGTTTTACAGGACCACAGTTCTCCAGTCGATGAAGCTGGGCATTGACGTGAACCGCCACAAGGAGATCCTGGTCAAGGCTATCTCCGGGCTGCTGCTCTTGCTTCTCAAACACTTCAAGTTGAACCACGTCTATCAGGTAATTTGCCTTTCAATTGGATATTTGTTCTTCTCAGCGATCGAAATTAACGCTAGTCTGCTAGCCCGGGCCATTTCTCCCAATGCTAAAGGTATACTAAACATGCTAAAGGACCAGTAGAAATTCATGTCTTTTGTTATTTGTGGGTTTTTTTCAAGAGAGATATTATTTGGAAATGTAGAGGCTGTCCATTTCCTATTATGTCACACTTATCCCTTGTTTTTGGAAATATCGATAATCTACATCTACTAGTAGACACACTTCAGATTTCATGCATGTAAATATTACAGAATAACTAATTAGAGAATAACCCACTTGATATGAGTGATTACGGAAAATATACTACCAACAGAAAATAAGGGAACGATTGAAATGATAGTGGAGGTGTCATTTCAATTAACGTCTAGAACATCAATTTTGGGTGTGTATATCAATATCTGGTGTGTCCACCTTGTTGGTTAACACATGTACCACCCCATTGGTGGCATACTTTTTATTAACAAACTTATGGTTACCCTAGGAATTACCCTCCATTCAATCTGAAGAGCTACCACAAGGTGGGGCGTTGGTGGGTGCTGGGTCTCTAGCATACATTTTCCACCTATGGGTGAGATATTCCCGCTGCGACGTAAAGCAATAATTCAATCAATCCAAGCATCAGCGAGGAACTTTGAACATTAATTTCACAAGGTTGTTCTAATTATTCAACATGATTTTATTGGAATAAACTATGGGAAAACAGCTGAGGATCGTCATGCTATAGAGAGACGACCACAGTTGAGCATTCGTCCACCTATGACATCAAAGTCGTGATGTCAAAGTCTTTGTCTCACATTTTGCTATGATTCAGTATATTGTGTTTCAGTTTGAGTTCATGAGTCAACATCTTGTGTTTGCCAACTGTATCCCTCTAGTGCTCAAGTTCTTCAACCAGAATATTCTGTCCTATGTCAGTGCCAAAAACAGGTAACGTTGGTCGAAAAAGATGAATCAGTAATCTGTTGTTTGTAGTTTATTGATATTGTAACATTATTATAATAAAAATAATATAGTTTATAGATATTGTAACATTATACATGTAATAATAATAATGTGAACTTTTATATTGAGCCAAATCCACTCGAAAGCATGCTCGAAGTGCCACATTATTACCCCTGTCAATGTATTAGTGTGCACTCAATTCCTTCTCAACTCCCTGGTGAATATACAATCCAAGCTGCCGTTTAAGGTGCTACAAAGTTATCATTTACATGTCCAGCTCATCCTTCCGGGTACCCATTCTCTTGTGGGTGAACATTGTTGACCTACCAAAGAGAGTGTATGATAGATGGGTTCATTGCCATTGTAATAGTATTATCCCAGGTTCTATAAATCTAGGTGAGAAGATGTGGTAGCGCAATGGTAGAGCGTTTCGACTTTGGAACCAAAGGTCTTGGGTTCAAATCTCACCCCATGGGTCCTGGCATCAATGTTGGCAAAAGTTACCTTTCTGACACAGGTTTACTGCAACATTCAATGCTACAGATGTTGCGGGTTTCTTCCTGCCCTAAAACTGACAGGTCGTGATACATGTATTAGTGAAATATTCTAGAATGCGACTCTAAACCCCATTACAAAAATATAAAATGATTTGATTTGATTGAATTATTGCTTTACGTTGCAGCGGGAATATCTCACCCATAGGCGACTATAAAATGATAGGATGCACTGTAATGCAGTTATCATCCTTGGTCTGTCAGTACCAGCTGGTGCTTGCAGGTTTACTGCAACATTCAGCGCTACGGATGTTGTAGGTGTCCTCCTCTCCTTAACTGACAAGCCATAATAGAAGTAAAAGAATCTTGAAAGTGGCTCTAAACCTCAATTTAAAAATTAAATAAATATGGTAGTTGACCCATTACGATTTTGACTTTTTTTAAAAACTTTTTTTTAAATATTTTAAGAAACTTTTTTTTCCTCACATAGATTTCTTTCGTATTTCAGTATTCCTGCCTTGGATTTTCCAAACTGCGTCATCGGAGATCAACCGGAACTAACCGCGGAGAACATTGTGAGTAAACCCACAACTCTGCGGAACTCTCGGCAACACGTGCACCTCTGTACGCCAGTGATTATTTACGAGTTTTGAGTGACCGCTTTTAGTTCTCGGTATCCCATCTTGCGTTCACTTTTATTTACTCCAGCTTGTTCACATCACAGCAAAGCTCTGCCACCCAGGAGTCCCCTAGCAGTTGTTAGACGTACAGCGAGGTTTGTGTTTGTTAGTGCCAGTGGGAGTAATATAGTATACTAGCAGATAATGCTTTCTGGTTGATATTTAGGATATGTGAACAGGGCTCGACATAAACTTTTTGAGACACCTGTCCCTGTGCCCTATCGGACATGTAACTGTAGGTAAAATGCTTATTAATCTGGGCTAATTCACCTGTCCGCCTGTGAATCGTTCCTGTCACGGACAGGCGGACAATCCTTGCTTGTCGAGCCCTGGTGAATGTGCTACGGAAGTAATCGTCAAATTAAAAATACTAGTAGATTCTGTGTAATGGTTGTTATATTACATGAATGAGATTTTGTGATGGAGAATGTCATAATTTTGGGATAAAAGGTCGACGTTTCGTAAGCGTAGTCGATGCAGAAGCCTCATTCGGAAATATTTCATGTTATTGTTTGTCGACCATTGAATTTGTGTCAACCGTGAAATTTGTGTTGACCGTGGAATTTATTGATGGTGAATTAATCGTGGGCAACGATGGTAAATTTCCGAACGGGCGGGAGAAATATTCTCACTCCTGTGGGAAGCGTTCATTCATTCAAAAATTCAAGCAAGTATGTCATGCCTTTTGTGTACTTGATAGTCTTACAAGCACATCTACCTGCACGTGTAGTCGATGTAGTCAAAGTAAATAACACCACGATCTAACCGCATTTATATCGCATCAGTATGTACAGTCGAATGTTCGGATGCGGCCAATTTTACCACGTGTCATTTTTCGGTGTATAAATAATTACTCGATGCATGATTCTTATACATTTGTCAGATCATGCGCATGTGGGTTTCACCAAAGTGATATTTTTTTAAGAGCCAGAATCATTTGGGAATTTCGGTCCACAGGATTATAATGTTGGAGGAGACCTACCGGGTATTTAAAAATTGAAATTTTGACTGAACAACTTTTCTCAAAGGTGATATTTTATCGTCTAAACATAAAAACGACATCAAGTAAAATTATTCTAGGATTTTAGACACAAAATAATATTTGTGTAGGATAAGAAGAAATGAAAATCCATACATCATAGAACATTTGGTCACCGATTTCAAAGAATCATAAAGCTTCTTGATTTCCAGAAACATCTGCATCAATATTTAAGATGGGGTACTAAACTTTTAGCAATTTTATTATATTTTGTTTATTTATTATTTTGGGACAAATAATAATTTCAGCTTGTCATGGTTACCATGGTTACCTGTTTATTTTCTCCCTTGGAGCAACAGCCCTTTCCCCCTGGTTATGTTAGTTTTGGATGTGAATGTGTTGACTAAAGTTGAGCTTCACTCCTTGTAGTTTACAGCAGATGAATCACAGGTGAGCATGCAATCTTCCCTCCATCTTTCTTTCTTTCTCTCCCTCCTTCCTTCCTTCACTCACTCCTTGCTTCCAATATTTATGCAGTTTGGGGGAATCCATTTTTAACAACATTGTCACGCCATGAGACGATAGATGCAGCAATTATGATATTAATACTTGTATTACAATTAACTATGATGTTAATACTTGTATTACAATTATTATATTAATACTTGTATTACGATTAACAATGATGATATACAATATGAAAAATTAACTCATATGCTGGCACAATATTACTAATATGTCATGGATTTAAATCACAAAGCTGTTTTACAAACATTGCAAAGAGTTTTACACAGATATTCTATTTCCATTTTAGTAGTGGATGGAACTGTTATATACATGTATCAGAAAACTAATACAAATATTGTTATGGTATAATTTGTTCATTTTCGTTCATGGGTTCTTCTCACCACTTTATTTCATGTTTTCAACTATGCACTTCATTTCAGAATTCCAAATATATTATTTTGCATCTTGTACAATTTGTTCTGTTAACGTTTGATACTAATTTATTGCATATTCAAATAACATGTTTATATCCAACTTGCTTACATTATTCATATAATTAACAAATAATATAATGGTGTGATATTTAGTGACGCTATATCATAACTCAATATTATGACCATGGTCATCCGAGATATATAAGGCTTGGTATTGCAAGACTATGTCGAGAACAATTCATTGTATTAGAGACTATTTGTATATTCTGTCAGTACCAGCCAGTGCTCACAGGTTTACTGTAGCATTCAGCGCTACGGATGTTGCAGATTTCCTCCTGCCCTAAACAGAAAAGCCATGATATGTAAAAGAATCTTCAACGCTACTCTTAAGCCCCAATGCCAATATAGTGTATCCATCTTCAGCATTTAATATACTGTCAATATTTGTTCTCATTCCAAACCCATGTTGGTCAAAGGGAGATAAACCGTGTATGGCGATCTTGCAATTTGGGCGAAAATGTGCTTACCATAATTCACTCTAAAAATTATCAAGCATTTGTAACACTTCCTAGTTCTGTCATAATCATTGTTGTTTATTTTATGTTTAATGATTCGCATGACATAACTTCAACATGTGTGTCCGTGTATTTAAGCTTACACAGTTTACATGGGACTAACAGCATTGATGCATTGCATGCTGTGCTCGATACTAAATAATGTGGATCTACAAGATGAGCATGTGTATTATTTTATACGTTATCGCCTCCGAAAACATTTTAGCTAGTGTACGTTTATTTTTATCATCGATTCATTTCCTTTTTTTTTTTAATTAATGCAATTTTGATGCTATCTTGACTTGATTCAGATTTTGTACATTTTAGTTTGTTCGCATGTGCTAGATGCACAGCTTCAATTCTGTATGCCAGCAACATCATCATCATCATCATCATCATTATCATCATCAGTCTGTGACTTGTAGCATATTATACAACCTACTGTAATTACCCTAATAATTCAAACAAGAGAAAATAATTATATTTGTAGCTGTTCGATTTATTAGAAAAATAAAAATAGATTAAAATGATAGGATTTCGTATAATTAGGAATGATCAAATTAAAGTACAGAATATGGTTGTAATTTAAATGGTAAATAAATAAAAGATTTTTGGAAAATTTTAAAAAAATGATTGCTGGAGTACCGTAAATGTAAAATTGAAATTAAAAAGAAATTGGTCATGTTTGTATCTTTAACCCTCTCCATGCTGGAGGCAACCAGAGATGTCCTACACAGCAGTGCCTGTGCCTAATCCAACTGGGAGAGGGTTAAGGTTCCTTTAAAAAAAAAAAATGGCGATTAATTTAGGTGTCCAAATTATTAAAGGGTTAGAATTATTAGAATACATGTAATTAAATAATTACAGTAACTGCAATTTTAATAAAAGTAAACCTCTAGTTAGATCATCAGTTTGTAGGGTGGCTATACTAGAACTGTTAGAATAGGTAGACTGTTTAATCATAGCTACAGATGAATTATACACTATATTCCTAGCCGAAGTATGGAAGGTCGAGGGTTCAATCCCTGGTTGCATCATACCAAAAGACGTTAAAAGAGGG
>JAUTBQ010169882.1:0-11853 GCA_032361185.1 Lepetodrilus ovalis | reverse complement strand
AAATTTTAAAGGTAGACACCTCAGATGAATGGATCCAAGTTGTAATTATTTCTTATGCAAATATAAAGCTGGCATGTATTTAGAATACCAGGCATATTATCCACAGTATATGAAGTGCTTTCAAAATTTCAACCAATCCCTGCCTTGCAAATCCACTTTTTTTTCGGAGCTCCATCTCCATGTACGTTCCACTGCTGTCGCGACGCTTTCGATTAATTGGTACAGTATTACCTATAGGGCCTATGGCCTCAGTAAAAAGTTGGATACAGAGAGTATGTATAACAAACAACAACAAAATATTATATGCAGTTACCATCGTTTTAACACTTTCTGTTCAAAGATGTAATTAAGCAGCACCTGAGCTTTTGCGAAATTAACACCTTGCCCATAATGTACTCCGTCAATACTGACGATACCCCGCGTCATATTGAACGTGTCGAGAACCGGAACTCCCCAGTTGGTCAATACTTTCCAAATGTCCTGGTTGTAGTTGACGATATTATCAACATTGCGTTGGTCGGGGTATGCCAGTGTTGAATAGGCGTGCACTGACGTCCATACCAACCGCGGCCATTTTAACTTGGCGGACTTCCGGTATCTCAAAACCGGAAGTAGAAAATTCGACGCGACGAGTCTTGCGTAGAAGCTGTCGTGTTGGCCCAGGCCTAAGAGTACGATAGATCGGCTTATATGAGCCAAAGATTTTATGTCGCCCAGGATTTTATTGACGTAGATTGAGCTGGGACATCCCTTGAAAGAAACCGCAACGGTTCCGTCGCAAAGATTGGCGTCGTATAGTATATACTTTCTGCATTCCTTTTTGGTGAATTGATGCATCCCAGAACAAAGTTTACGCTCATCTGAAATAAGAAGACACTGAGCAGGTTAATGCAGCAATACTAGCCACTAAACGCGGTCTAAAAGCATATACAAACTGAAAAAAATATGCTTTAATAAGTCAAATATAAAATGTCGTCCCTGAGATGCGTTTGTTATCTACAGAATTAAATGCCAGTATCAGTGTTGAAGATACATGTATTTGTACAAATGCATGATATGATTAAAACTAAATACTATAAATACGAGTGAGTGATTATGGAGTTTAACGTCGCTGCGGGAATCTATACATACGATACCACATACCAAATAGTAATATGCACAATATACACAAAATGGCATAATCCCCGTTCTCAGTGATGTCTTCCGATAAAAATGATGGAATATATATATAATATTTTAAGGTGAATGAATGAATATGGAGATTACTTCATCGTGATAGTCTTTAAATCTTATCCTACTATATGAAACATCAGACATAGATTTGAAAACATAAATCACAATTTCAAAATATCACCATCGAAACAGTAGCCTAAATTTATGTACCAAGCCATGTGTATTCGTATTACACAGGATCAAGGAAGAAAATATACACCGAGAACCCTCGTTATTAAAGATAGAAGATACACTGTAATTTGAATGTCAAATAAAACTGAAAGAATAAGATACCATATATATATATAATATCTGTGACGTGAACTATATATGGTCGAGCATCTTAAGTTCGTGATAATTCCGTTTATTACATAAATGCAGTGAAATACCACGTTTTAGGAGTGGAAATAACAGGTGCTGGGCAACGGCCTCTGAAAGGTCGCAGAGGACAGGACACGGAACCAGGTCAGCGGCAAGCGCAAAGCATGTCGCCATGTTACGGTTGAGGGAAGGTAGTAGGCTGATCCATTCTTAGATGTACTAATACCTGACTAAATAATTAAAGTTATGACTATGACTAAATAATTAAAGTTATGTATATTTCACTGCACTTATGTAATAAATAAAACATCAAGTTTTTTCTCTCTCATACCATGTTTATCTCATCTCCTGGAGTGGGTGAGTCGATATTTCCACTCGTGAAAATATCGACTCTCCCACTCCACTCGATGAGATAAACATGGTATTCGAGAAAAAAACCTTGAATATCCTCTATATATTACTATCAGGACACACTATCACAATATAGGCAGTGTAGGTCTCGTCTGGTGTTATTTCCGATGCCACCTCATTGGAGGGATAGCAATAGATAATTGCTTATCAAAGTTATCTGTAGACTTCGTGCATTGTGGAATTTGCTCACATGAACCCACTTGCCTTCATGAGGCCATAAAGCAAGTGGCTTCTGACGTCATTACTTAAATGTCAGTCAATGCGTAGTGCATTTAGATTTTTTACTAGTTTATGTCACCGGATATTAACTGTATCTTGGACTATATCGTGTCTACTTACACTACCTATAAGTCGATTTATCATTACACACCTAGTAGTTACATCCCTAGACGCTATCGTTACATCCCTAGACGCTATCGTTACATCCATAGACGCTATCATTACATCCATAGACGCTATCGTGCCACTACATCCTGCGTCACGTCTCGTTCCAGGTCGCACAACATCAAGCCGGACGTTCAGACACTAGATAGGCTGGGGTTGCTGTACATCCGGTCGGGGCGGTCCACTGATGCCGTGTCCGTGTACGAAGAACTCCTTGCTCAGACCCGCAACAACACCGACACCGCCAACAACACCGACATCATGCTACACTACGTAAGTACAGTGTCCCCTCGATATAACATGGTTCGATACACAGCAGTTTCGGATATAAGGCACGGTCAGACGTGGATCCCATTTTTAATTTAATTTAAATTCTGATCATGCTGCTATGGTCCTCATCATCGAATAAACCGCAAATTAATTTCTGTGAATTATTTTGGAATGCGTGGGGTTAGATGTACCATAATGCATTCGGTGCATTTGGGCGATCAACCAGACTAGACATGTGGAGTGTAGGAATCATGGTTCACGAATGGTACACGCCCGAAGTACCTCATTGCTATTGAATACAATACATTACTTGTCTTGGCTGAACGGGTTGTATTCTATCTTGAACACACCCCTGGCTACATTAGTCATGAGTGCCCAAGGCTTTTACATTGACCAAGTTCATGGATGCCATTACTTAGCTCAACGCTATGTTTCTCTGCAGATTGGGGCACTGATCAAGGAGAATGAGTTGAGGAAGGCGGAGGTGTACGTGATGAGAGTGTTGACCCAGCAGCCCACTCACACCAACGTCCTCCGAGCCGCATCCAACATCGCCAGTCTGTCCGGCCGCCAGAAGGACGTGCGTACTGCTTTACCTGTCAGCGCAGCATGTGTGTGTGTGTGCGTTCGCGTGCGTGCTTGTGTGTGCATGTGTGTGTGCATGCTTGCGTGTGTGTGTGCTTGCATGTTTGCTTGTTTCCACCATTCTCTCTCCATCTATTCAGTTTTCACCTGTTTACATGGTTCTGTCACAGGCACTTGGATATACACACAATAAAAAAATCACGATCTATGTGATATACCCCTCTGACAACACTGTCTATACTGACAGTGTTGTCAGAGGGTATTTGTCTATTTTCAAGTGCCTGTGGGTTCTGTATCCACTGTTCTGTCCAGACTATACTACCTCCACCAATGTTCTGTATTCATGTTCTGTATCCACTGTTCTGTTCAGGCTCTGCGCTACCTCCGGGAGGCCAGGAACCAGGCGTTGCTACAACAGAAGGAGGCCAGCTACCAGTCTCTGCTGACCTTCGACCTCGGGAACCTGTACAAGGACCTCAAGCAGATGGAAGTTGCAGCTCAGGTAATGTTAAATATCAATATTTATATCAATGTTAAACATCAATGTTAAATATCAATGTTTATATCAATGTTAAATATCAATGTTTATATCAATATTTATATCAATGTTAAATATCAATGTTAAAGGCATACTATCATGGCTGATTGACCTATATAATGGACAAACACATTTCTATCTGAGACTACCTGCGCTTGATTTGTACACCGTAAAGGTGTTATTTACTGATGCACTTATTCCCCAACACTTGATGGTTAAAAGAAATTTCATGTTTTATATGAATTACAGTTATGGACCCATAATTATCATCGCAAATGGGTGAAAGATTCCCGCAGCGACATTAAACTCCATGTTCACTCACTCACTCACCATAATTATCATGTGATTGATGCATTCAACTGATCTCATAGGAAAGTGACTGAACATTTCCAGTACAGACGCAGTTTAGTTAAACCGTAGTTTAAGGATCATACCCACAGCAGTATACGGTAACTCATCGCTTAAACCGAGTTTAGCCTAAACTGTGGTTGAACTACGTTTGTGCATACGGCCCCTGGTGTATAATAGAAGCATCTTGCATACCGCTAGTTTTCACATTCGAATCAACCTATCGTGCGGTTGTACATTATATTGGAATGTTCCATCTATCATACAGTGGTGGAAATGTTTTTGGAAGTACAAACATGATTTTATGTATGCCAAGTGAATGTACTTTGCATTTGTACTTAGGAACTACCGGTAGTCCAAATCAACCATAAGTATCTGTGATATTATGCCTTTAAATATCAATGTTAAGTATCAGTATTATCAGTATTAAATATCAGTATTAAAAATATCAATGTTAAGTATCTAATGTGTTTTACTATTACTTTAAATTACTTATACATGCATTTTTGTATGTAAAATAGTAATACGTGTATTATGGAAATGTTGATGTTCTGTTCTGTTTATATTTATGTGATTTACTTTCAGTATTTTCATGAAACGCTCCAACTCGATCCATCCAAGTCCAAAGCTCACCTAAATCTCGGTGCTATTTATCATTTAGAGGTAACCTATGTAGTAATCATCACTCCAATTTGCCAGATGGCCAATGTCTATCTTGTGATGTTATTTTATATGAAAAATAATTTTATTCATTCAGTTTTCTAACCTACATTCCATTTTCAGGGCAAGTTTGCAGATGCTCGTAGACATTATGAAGAAGTTTTGAATTTGGACCCCCATGATCAGTTGGTTAAACAGAACTTAGCCAAGCTTGGCAGGCTGGAAAAACAACATGCTAACTCCACGAAACAAGGAAAAACGTGATAAAATTAACTCTGTGATACTGTCCCGTGCAATATGGTTTTATTGGAGAAATACTGAACACCAGGGTGGAGATCAGTGACCGTCACTCAATCTGCAAATCTGATCACGTGTAACTTGCTTACATTTATGATGATAAATGGCGATGTATCGGCAATCTCACAGATCTGAGATATCGGGGGTTTGTGGCATGCTTGAGTCAACTCTCGTCTTGCCGAACACTCAAAGATTTACTATAGTGGAACCATTCATATTCAACCAGTATGAGAATGGTTAACATCGCAGTACTCCACTTTTGAATCTACAGGTATTGTGTCAATATTAATACATGTTTGGCCAGGGAGGAGTCGTGTATAGCTGAGTTGAGTGAATGAGCAATTGCTCATGAATCTTTTTCAATCTTTTTACATATTCCGTATAATGGTACGAGGCGGGAGGTAGAGCAATGATAAAACACTGGACTTTGGAGCCAAAAGTTCAAATCCCATACCAGGAGCCCGGCATCAATGTTTGCAAAAGTTACCTTTCTGTTGTGATCATGATAGGATGCACTGTGTACCACGGTGGAAAGCAATGGAGTTATCACCCTTGGTCCATCAGTACAAGATGGCGCTCACATATTTACTGCAACATTCAGCACTATGGATGTTGCTGGTTACCTCCTGCCCTAAACTGACAAACTGGGTGCCCCTGCATCAATGTTCGTGGAAGTTACATTTCTGATGCGATATTGATAGGATGCAGTCTGTAGAGTGGCACTACAGTTATCATCCTTGGTCTGTCAGTACCAGCTGGTGTTCACAGGTTTACTGCAACAGTCAGCACTACGGATGTTGCAGGTTTTCTCCTGCCCTAAACTGACAAGTCGTGATAATAGTGAAAGATTCTAGAAAGTGACTCTAAACCTCAAGAAAAAAAGAAAAAAATACAAACTGTGCTGTAAGTGAACAAATATTGAAAGCAGCTCTAAATGTCAATTAAAAACAATATATGAAATTATGGACCCTGTTCTATATACCAGTCCATGGCCTCATTTCACAATGCTCTTGTATCGACTAAGAGACCATAATGCTCTTATCAGTGAGCCGAGTTACTAGTGAATGGATAAAGGTCCTTGCACGCCATAGGCGAATTTCACATCGACAAACTTGGCAATTTACATTCTGAGATAGAACCTCATCATATATCCATGTGCTTGCCAAAAGCACACCAAAAGCGAATTTTGCACCGACAAGTTTGTATAGAATCAGTTGTTGTCTTTCTGTTGTCACTGCTGATTGTCAGTTGTTGACTTTCTGTTGTCACTGCTGATTGTCAGTTGTTGACTTTCTGTTGTCACTGCTGATTGTCAGTTGTTTGTCTTTCTGTTGTCTGGTTGTCACTGCTGATTGGCACTACATAAACCACTTGCCTCTGGCGTGTGAGGACTATGAGTTTATTAAGAGACTTTATGACTTTATTTAGAGAGTGCTGCGATTTCCTAGTGAATCCGTGTTCTATATATAGATATTCATAGTATAGTCCTCGTTTGATACAATGGTTCATGTTCTCTATAACAGTCCATGTTCTATGTGATGGTTCAAGCTTACATTTCAATGCTCACAATTATAAATCGATTTTTGTAATAAAAAGATTGTCTCGTGTTATGGCATGTTGTATTCTGACTTATAGACAGTACTTGGCAGACTGTAATCAGTAGAAATATACACACACTGCACTTTGTTAACTATGAATAATATAATTATTAATAATGTCATTTGTTATCTTGTATATGTATCTTGTCTTATGGTCATACCGTACAGCTTTATGATGTAAATACTTTACAGTACAGTATTGAATAATACAATCTATGTAGTATTTTGTATATACATTATTAAGCATATATTTTATAATATTTGTATAAGAGTATATATATATATATATATTATATTATATATTATGTATGTATTTGTAAACGTTATATATGGATTTGGGAGTAGTTTGTCCTACAAATCGTCCAAACTTTGAAATAAATTGTTATTGTTGAATTAAAAATATGTTGGATATTATTAATTGTTTGACAGTCTGAACAGCATTTGCTAACCTATGAGACTGCGAGGCCGACCTCTGGCCATTCCACGGCCATAGGGTAAACTGGTAGCGTCATTCCCGGGTCATTTCCTACGGATCGTTTCATACTTACTTTCGGGTCGTTTTGCGCTGTTTTGGGGTCGTTTTGTACCACGGTTTTAATCCATGTGAAAATTGTTTTCATCTACATTATAATTTTGGGAATAAAAAAAACCCCGATATGTTGTTATTATTAATATGGGAAAAATATGGCACCCGTGTCAAAGTTGAAAGTGTCTGTATTTAGGCTTTAGTTTGCATTACACATTTATAAAGTTTCACCTCTGACACGTGCATTCTGTGCGTTTTTTAAAAACATGATACATATAAGTCGTCGTCTATGGGTCAGATATTTCTGCTGCGACGTAAAGCAATAATTCAATCAAAACATATATGCAATATACATAACCACAATAACCTGTGCCGAATTTCCTATGTTGCCATCAGAAACGGTTATCGCACTGGAGACTTGACGTGGGCGTAGTATTTCAATGCAACTGGTACAACATGCCATTGTTAAAATGTATCGCTTTCATATTTCATATTTATTTCATAGATACCGGAAATAGGATGCATCCGTAATACACTATAATAGGCCTACACAGTTAATTATTACTGAACAAAATTGTTTTTAAACTTCGGTACGAAACGACCCAAGAAAAGTGTGAAACGACCCGAAATGAGTGCGAAACGACCCTATATGAGCACGAAATGACCCAGGTGTGAAACAACCCAAAACGTTGCGATGCAAAACCTGGCCCTGAGATTACGAAACTTTCTGAGTACGATTTCATACTCAACTCAGAATTTTGTTCATAAAACGTCATGTGATGTCATATCCTGAGTACGTTGCTGAGTCTCGGGTTATGAACAAAACTCTGAGTTGAGGATGAGATCGTACTCAAGAGAGTTTCGTAATCTCGGGGCAAGGTTTTCTTCACAAATCCTAATCTAAAATTTGAGCTTGAGCACAAAATTGTACTGAATATGTTTCATAATCTTGGGGGCCTAGTTTTACAATTTAGACAACTCTACTACCCTGAAAGTAGCTTTTCATGATAAATGTAGACTAAAATTCATCAACTTATTCCAAGCAATGACATACAACAGATGATGATGATGGCAATGATGATAATGATGATGGAATACTAAGATAAATACATAATTTCAATTCTGGCATACTGCTGGAGAAAATATAACAATGCAATAGAAGAACTATGATGAAATTTAAGCACATTCTTCAGAATCTGAAGAATTGTTTCAAAGACATGATCTACAATGAAAATGAACATCACTCTGTGACATTTCAGATGGAAGTTTTGATATTTTATATATGGCATCTTCACATGCTTTTATCCCGTGATATTTTCAAATTACAAATTCCTTCTGCACGTTCTGTGGTCGTCTGAGCGGAACCAAGGATCACGTGCAGGTCAGTGGCTATAGATCGGCCTTAGGCTCCTCCATCAGAGGCTCGATCTCGTGCTTCTTGCCACCTGTGAATATATTGTACACACTATTATAGATACACCTATACAGGGTTGAGGTACTTGCTAGTCGGGAAAAGTTGCAAAGGGACCAAATGTGCTATATATCTGAATAATCTGTAAATTAAAACAATAGGTTGCCCGCAGTGCAACTTAACCTGCCTCTATACGTCAGACTTATGTTAGTCTATAGCTCTGCACTATTTGGTAGATTACCTTGGTAAATACTTCATGGAATTACAGACAAACAAAACTAGCTCCAGTTTCTTATTTTGTACGAGCCAAACAAATTAAAAAGATAAATTCTTGCACTATTACAGCTACAGTGCCCCCTCGATATAACATGGTCTGATGCACCACAGATTCAGATATAATATGGAGTCAGACGTGGATCCCATTTTAATTTTAATTATATCCCTGTAATATGGTATAAGGCGGGTACTATAATGCGGGGGTATGTCATTGACCCCAACTTCAGCATTATATCGAGGGGACACTGTATTACTAAATATATTGAGTACAAACAAAACTAAGTAGCATACCGGCTTCACTGTCGTAGGATAACGACAAGAGTCTCTTTGGTGTGGATTTGCTGACGTTTCCGTGAGGATTGTCGGGGATGAAGATGGCCACTAGTAAAGCTAAGATCACCAGCACAGCTCCAAATGCAAATGGTGGCCCTGGCAATGCATTCTGAAACAGATCAGTCTGAACAATCTGGACTAATGATGTTTTGAACATTGCAATGTTTAACCAGCTCATTGCTGGATTAGGCACATGTGATGCTCTTGAGAGTGAGTTAAAGGAATATTGATTAATTATTTTATTAATTGTTTGTTTGATTGATAGCTTGAATTAGAAAATTACATCACAGTGGGAATATTTCACACAAACATGATGACTACAATATTCTACATTACCACTAATCTCTTTACTCCAAAGCATTATTATCGTTTTTCATGATTGTTTTATATTGATTATGGTATACAAATTGTTGCATGGCATATCTTACATATGATTGTGCAAGACATGAGCTGATTTATTCGTTACAAATCTAACAGACAACAAGTACTATTACTAACATAAAGAACGGCTATGGTATGGCTTCATAAAGCTCTTGTATCCACAAAGAGACCACAGTGTTCTTGTATCTACCTTAATTTCCTGATACGAGATATCTACTGCTGCAGCCTATCTGATAGTTTACACAAGCAAAATGAAAAACAAAACAAAAACTTCCAAGCACGTCATCATTGGCATCACTAACAGCATTCTCTCCCACCAACTTTGCCATAATACGTTACAATTAGTTATAAATAGTAAGCAAGATAAAGCAAGCCAGTCAATCGTGCGACTACTCAATGTGATATTCACTCTCAAGCATTTGTCACTTGAGCGTGGCTTCATTTCTTGTTTTAGAGTAAAAAACAGCAGGTTATGCGCTACTACTGCAGACTACCGTACCTGCCGATATATTTGTCTAAAATGACATATTTGGTTCCATTGCTGGCTAAACGGTGTAGCAGGCTATATGCAGGAAATTATAGCATCTAACGGTAGAAATAACAAATTATATGAATTTCTACTTGCCCTATGGATACTTTTAGCATTGGGAGAAATGTCCCGGGTTAGCGGGCGAGTGTCTGCAATTGCCGAGAGCTACGAGAGTACTATGGTCTCTGGATACCGGACCTTCATGAAATGCTACCCAGCCTGTCTTAGCCTGTCATGTCAGGCTGTGACAGGCTGTTGCTGCCTACTCTCCTCACCCGTAATGCTGTTGGCATGAGACTAGATACATTTGCTTGTGTGTGGGGATCAGCGTTAGTCTCGTGAGTTTTTGAGATGTCGACGTGGAACAAGTAGAAGATGAAGCCAAAGACCGCCGGCCCCAATCCATTGCACAGACCCCGAATCCCAGTGATAATACCTTGAGCAACACCTGAAAGATATGTGGGGTAAATATCATTAATATATACATGATTGTAGTTCCTGCCAATCACATCCTAGCATGATTGTGTCAAAAGGTTTATCAGTTAACCTCTCTAACCCCCACCCCACCTCAATGAAAATTGGCATCAGAAATGTTAAAGCACAATGTATAGGACTACACTATAAATAGAAACAGAGTTGGCACTTTGAATGAATTAGTGCTTTACGTCACCGCGGGAATATTTCACTTGTAATCGAAAGTGACTGAAAATATAAATTATCAATTTCATAAAATAGAGACTCAGTAACATCATATATATGTCACGTTGACGTGTTTGAGAGAGGGGTTGGGTGGGGTTGGTGGTGGGAGAGGGGATGGGTGGAGAGAGAGAGGTTAGGTGGGGTGGGTGTTGTGAAAGGGGTTGGGGTGTAGTGGGTGGTGAGAAATGGGTTGGGTGAAGTGAGTGGAGAGAGGGGTTGGGTGGGGTGGGTGGAGAGAAAGGGGGTGGGGTGGGGTGGTGGGAGGAGTTAGATGAGTGTCAAACTCAGGATCTTTGGTGAAGGAGTTAGTTACTAAACAAGACTTGCAATTTGGTATTCTATCATGCCATCTAACTAACATCCAAACAGTAGCATTATCCACGTTGACACTGGCCACTCACCCTGCTGGTCAGCACTTGCATGAGTAGACGTAAAGGAGCTGATCGCTGGATACGTGATGCTGGACATGGCAGCCACTGCACCCGCCACCCACATTATCCTGCAGTCACAACACAACAACACCTTATTACCACTGGGCTCCAGACTAACATATGCCCGACGTACAGGAGCAAGGTAAACCGCACTGACGACAACCTATTTTTTAACATGTAGCAACTTTCCCTGACTAGCCTTGCAGGCAAGTAACTCAAAATATTAGTCTGGAGTCGTGTTACTGTTTTGATCGATTGAATTCGTGCTTTATGTTGCAGAAGGAGATTTTCACCAACACGTGACGACTATAAAAACATCTTACTAAATGTTACTTTTTTTAACAATAAATCTCCACAATTTTAACCATTTCCAACCCAATAAACATATGATTGATGTGATATATTCTGCCAGATTTGGTACAAACACAGCTCTTTAGGCCATCTCCGGTTGCCTTCAGCAATATTGTTTGCCACAAAATGCATTGACACACTTACTTGACTGATCATGATCTCATTAGCAATGACATTTTATTTTATTTCACCGATTCATGTAGGTGTTCGACCTATTTTTTTTTTATTTTTTTTTTAATTTGGGGTTTAAAGTCACTTTCTAGATTCTTTCACTAATATCATGACTTGCATG
>JAUTBQ010169871.1:0-11854 GCA_032361185.1 Lepetodrilus ovalis | reverse complement strand
ACGTAAATAGTCTCAGACTGAAATTCGTTTGGTCATTATCTAGGTCTATCAACCGTGATTGTATGCCTTTAAAGATTTCGACCATTTTTGCTTATCATGATATAGCCTACACATATCTGAGCATCAGTTTCAACTCTGATTTTAATGAAATTGTGCGCTATTATGAAAATAGACCTGTCTCAACAATAAGGTATTGGGTTTCATGATTCATACGGGTTTTTAATAACCCAAAGAACATTATTAAGGATTCTGTAATACTGTCCATACAAATCCGATAAGAGGACTGTATGCACATGTAATAATCAACATGGGTAAATAGTAAAGCTATCGATTACTAAACATTAATGGAACAAATGATATCTAAAGATTGTACAGAACGTATACATAAACGTGTTGGCGCCAAGACATTTCAGGTGAACTATACTTACATTATTACATCTGTCATAGGCTACAAGAAATTACAGGCGACTTATACTTACATTATTGCATCTCTCATATTCTAATTACGACCATAGATTATAATCTATGTTACGACCTACTATCAGACAAGCACTAGTGCCACTGTTCGTGTGTTTGGTTGTAGAGTACACCGCCTGTATATCTGGGACATCTGGCTACCAAGGCTGCACACGTGGAGGAAACCAGAGGAAACGTCACCATCATAGTTAAAGGTACCAGTAGAAGCATTCTTTAACATCACTGTCGTGCACTAACCCGTCTTGCATTGAAAACAAAGGATATATTCATGTCATCTCCCGTCTGGGACGGTTATAACACTGAGTAGAGGGTACTATTTAGACATATCATGAATTTATGTACTATTGGGTTACTATAGTTACGCATTTGTTATTGCATACTTCAAATGTAGCATTATGACATATGGATAGCCTTTCGTTAGAGGTTTAAGAAATGCCCACAATGCTCATAATTCCTTATCAATATTATATTATTATGAAACATTATTTTCACATCTAACTACTTTGCCATATTTTTTTTTTAGAAATGTAGATGGACCAATGGGTATCGTTCCACGAAGCTTGCATATCTACTACGAGAGCATAGCGCTTTAGTAGAGCTTTTTATAAAAATGGTCTCACATTATAAGAGAGCTTCGTGTAATGATACAAAGTATATTGGTGGTCTAGCTACTGGTGCCTGCTATATAAGACTTTACTTCACACTGTTCTACTGTATGTATGCATCAGTAATGAAGGCATGCGACCTTCCCGGACTGGACAACAGCGGCCTGAGTGACCCGTATGTAGTGGTCAGCCTCCAGCCCCCAAACCTGTTCCCCGACGTCAAGCCGGTCAGGACTAGAGTTGTGGAAAAAAACCTGAATCCTGTCTTCAACCAAGTGTTCCAGTTGTGAGTACCAATGCCGAATATCATGTTATATAATGCCCATCCAATGCTAAGCTACACAGTAATTTGTTCTATCATGTATTTTAAATAAGCTGTAAATTACTTGGACATCAATTCAAAAAGGTAATCCAAGGCCAGAGAAAACGAAACATTTTTAGTAGGCTCTACGATGTCATACTCAAATGTTTTTCACAAATCCCTAAGTACCATTTCAGTTTGAGCATGAACTCGTACTGAAAAGGTATAGTAATGTCGGGGCCAGTTGGTTATTGGAATACTTCCTCGAGGGTCCACAACAGAAACATTATTAATCTTCGACATTCATTCCAGGGACTTGTTCCACAAAACGATCGTAGCTTTACAGGAGTCGCAACTCCTGGTGCACGTACACACGAGTTACGACTCTTCAAGGTTACTCTACGGTCGTTTTGTGGATCAGGAGCCAAAGACACCTCTTGATGAAGCTTTCGTGGTCACTACAGATCGTTGCCTTCTTGCAAGTAGTTTCAATCACTAACTACGAGACCACTTGCGAAGTAGGTTAGGGTTTCATGGTGGAATGTTTCTCAGGAGAGTCTTCGGGATTACGGAACCTTTTGAGTACGATTGCATTCTCAAGCTCCAATATTAAATGGCGAGTTCAGCATGAAATCGTACTAACACGTTTTGTAATTTAGTTCAATTGTATAACGAATCGTTTGTACAAATTGGTATTATAATTTTGTTCCCCCCAGTCCAAATATTCCGTCCAGGCTGCTACAGGAGGCGGGAGCCTGCATCCTCTTCACCGTGTTTGACCACGACTTCGTCACATCGGACGACTTCGCAGGCGAGGTGTTGATCAGCCTGTCAGGCCTCTGTCCGGTCAAATACGTCACGCACATTGACCATACTGCCGTGGTCATGATGCCTCTCAATAGACCAACACGTCTTCTGTCGGGACCCTTCAGTGTGAGTCTACCACGAGTAGTTGTCGACTCACGCATATATTATATACTAGAATTTCTTGAAACGGTTTCCTAGGTATTCATTGGACATTTATGTGAAAGATAAATAAAACAATATTCCAGTCACGTACCATATGTTTCTACACTATTTATGGCATCGATCGAGTTGTTCTATTTCCCCATAGGACCGTATTCTAGAAACTTCTTATCTAAGAACTTGTTAGTGTGAAAAGATCTCTTCAAAAATTAACATTAGCAGAAAACCAATTTGTCAAATTCTTAGTATTTACGAACTTCTTAGGAATTACGAAATTTCGAGAATAAAGGCCCTGGGTATCCTTTCACGAAACTCTCTTATCTACTAAGACTGGTAGCGCTCTCTTAGCAGTGTATTAGCTATCGGTAAAGCGAGTGCTACCACTCTCAGTAAATAAGAGAGCTTCGTGAAAGGATACCCAGATTATTCATGCTTGTTGGTTTCTGCTGTATATATGGGCTACGAAAGTTGTTTAATGTGGTCAGACTTCATAAATAGGGTGCATTAAAGGTCGTTTCGTCTGTCGGCAGGTCCTGATGAGCAGGTGTTCGTGGGACAAAGAGGCCAAGCAGTTCGTGTCGGAGAGACTGAGGTACATCGAGAACCAGCCCGAGCCCATACACAGGCCGCAGAAGACTAACCACAAGAACATTGGCAACCTCTTCACCTTCCTTGGATTAGGGAAAACGTGAGAAACCTAGGACATCTTGAAGGAAGAAAATAACGTTACTGCAAATCTCGGCGTCACAGAGTTACTCGTATCAGTAAGAGATTGATGATGTTCTCTTCGGATGCACGCGCGATGGAAAAAACACCTTGGATGAAAGTATGTTATTGTTGGCATTCAAACTCTTCATCAGGGTAAAAAGATGTGCTAATGTAGTTTGGTCCAACGTGGCTGATACGGAAGACGGGGTACAGGGCTAGGGATGAACAACCGTGGGTTTTATATCGCCCACTTGTGTGCAGCAAATGTTCCAGTGCTTCTCTAGGTTGTGGCTCAATGTAGAGAACTGATTAAAGTTACAGTGATTGGTATACAAGATAACATGCGCTATGAACATACAGTAACTACATGCTATACTCGGTGTCTCCGTTATGAGAACATGACTTGTGTACAATGTGCCTACAATGATCATAATGATGAGAACCTAACTGTTTTATACTATGGTGATAGTGAATAGTGTACCTGGCTGCAATGCATCAATGTTGTCTGTTACATTCTGGATGCGATCAAGATAGGTTGCACTGCCTATGCCATTGCAGTAGTTATCGTCCTTAGTCCGTCAGTACCAGTGGTTTGCAGGTTTACTGCAACATTCAGTGCTACCTACATGCATACTACCAGAAAAGTTGCGTCTGTATAATGTGCCAAGGTGTCAGCTGTGTTGTGACAATACAGGGACAGGCATACATTCTGCCTAGCTGGAATACCACAGCAAAACATCACGTCATACCCTCATGCAAACCATATCTCAATAACACAGGGTACTCGCTATGAATGGACATATCATAATGAACCTGGTGGATTGTCCTATGTTTATAGTGTGCAATGTTATACTACATGTGAAAAATCAAATTATACTTTATTACTATTTATTAGAATATAATATAATAATTTCACGATGACATTTATTGAGTTCTTTTATTTTCCAAGATGCTTAAAATGTCTTGTACTCTATTGGAATCATGGATTTGACATCGTTTCATATGTCCGTAATCTAAAATACAAATGCAGCTAGTACATTCTTGGGTTTTAATTCCGCTTTCAAGATTCTTTAACTTCTATCACATGTACATGTAGCCAGTAGGCCTAGTGTTGCCACCATCTAGAAGACCTTTTTACCAACCACAGCACTTTGGTATTTGAAAGAGAATGGATGATATTCATCACTGTACTCCATACTCAATTTAATAGAATACGGGCCGACAGATATTATTGTTGGGTTGCTTTCTACCAGATTTCAGAATCTCTAAACTTCGCAAGTCCTAAGAAGTTCGTAAATATTTCAAGATTTCTAGGAAAGGAGCCTGTAGACGTTAGGAAATTCCTGGCTGTTAAAGGCACACCATCACGGCAGGTTGACCTATATAACGGACAAACAAATTTCTGTCTGAGACTATTTAGTATTTACGTTTGAATTGTACACCCAAAAGTTATTATTTACTGATGTACTTACTCCCCAACACTTGATAGTTAACAAAAAAAATCATATTTTGTATGAATTACGGTTATGGACCCATAATTATCTTGTCTTCGAAGCATTAGTTAATTTGTTAAGGAATTCTAAGAAATCGAATCCTATCACTCTGAATTCCAGGAAAGCGTAGAGCAGTTATGCCCCTTTGTATGCATATGGGGAAACGATTTTGATTGAATTATTGCTTTACGTCGCAGCATCTCGCCCATAGACGACGACAGTAGGGGCCTAGAGTAGATACCGCTAGAAAAACAGCATTCAATTCATAATATCGTGGGGGTGCAGTGGTATATTGTCTACCATACAGCGATGATTTTACATATGTAAAGTAAATGTAGCAGTTGTATCTAAGAACTAGTCCAAAACAACCATAAACATCTGTGATAGTATGCCTTTAAATGGACAACATAATTATGTGAATAATGGAATGATAACCAATGAAAACACACTCATATTTGTCATCATTTTATGCCATTTTCTATTTCTTTATAAAACATGTTAATATATTGGTCTTGGTCATATAATATTCACAACATTATATACAAATTGAGGCAGTTGATGAGTAAGTGAATATGGAGTTTAACGTCGCTGCGGGAATCTTTCACCCATTTGCGACGAAGGCAGTTGATGAAGGAACTGGCATCCCTGGTAATGATAATCACATACACAACATGTCAGTTTGGGTTTGCATAAATCTGTGGCAGTGACATGAAAATAAACAATAACAACAAAAATATAGACAGTCGATCAATGTTAACCCAATGAATTTCAATAAAACAGATTAGAAACTGTTACTGATATTTGGGCATCGATAAAGTTGCAGCAAAAGAATGTTGAAATAGTAAGGAAATGATATCTGGCCCCGAGATTACGAAACGTTTTGAGTATGAATTCTTGCTAAACTCAAGGTTTTGGTCACCCAAAAAATCCCCATATTTAATTTGAGCTCAAGGATGTACTCTGATTTCAAATCATAATCTCGTGGCCTAATCATCATATGCCAGATAGATGAACATAACTGTCTTACTCACAATATGATGAATTGTTATCTTCCTTGGGTTAGGAACTTGCATGGTTTTACAGCATTTGGTGGAAATAATATTGTGCGTTATGAATGGACTTATCATCATCTTATTATAATTGTATTTATGCAGGGAGACTAGCCTGTAACTATGTTTGTTTTATGGTAAGACCTATATCCCACATTAATTACAGAGAAACCAATATGCATACAAGACAATGCGTTCCAATATTCTTAGCATATAAAACTGCAGTGTTTGAATTGTAGTGTGTCTTGGGTGTTATTTGAAAATCTACGTATCTGTGGGACTCCCTGTAAATTACACATTTGACCACCATGGACCCTATGGAGAACGACTCCCCTGTTACCTTATTAATTAATAACACTGAACTGGATCCTGAATTGTCTTGTATGCATATTGGTTTCTCTGTAATGATCATCTTAAGCTAAACTTGGAACTGTTATACAGTCTTCTTAGAAAATAAACATTGCAAGTTTTCTACATAAATCTCAGAAGTCAATGTTCAACAAGGCTTCCTGTGAAATGTCTACGGTCACTGTTTTAATGGCTACATGACGCATCATGTATTCTAGTTTAACTGATACTATCATAAGAACCATTCTAGTTTAACTGATAGTATCATAAGAACCAATCAGGGATGCAAATGGGAAATTGTGTTTTCAGCTGGAACAGCCATGATCCAGGGGCTGAAGGCAATATGGCCAGGTTTATGAGATTGACCTCAAGATTCTCATCCCTGTTATTCTGACAAAACAGATCTACTGTACATATTAGACACCTCACAGATTTCATACTCATACACCCTTTCACAGACAATATTAACAACTGAGCCACCATACTTTCCTGACAAACAGATCGACTGTATTTATCAGAGCTATACTCTTAATGTTCACACACTCATAGTCTTAGAGGATGCAAAACATGGATTAACCAAAATTACTTTCTCCCCAAAAGAATACGCCTCTCCTCTTCGTCAATCAACCACTTCTATCCTCATTGACGGATACCGCTTGTTACTGTGACCTTTATGACCTCCCAATCTTGACCTGAGGTCACTGCCCACAGAACTGTGCACCCCAAGTCTTGTCTTGACCCCCCTCCCGCCTTCACTGTCACTGTCACTACCAGAGTCGCTTTCGCTACGCCGGCCCGAGGGGCCCAGTCTAGACAACACGTTGGACCGATGATGATGATGACGACGAGGCGGTGTCTCGTCCTCTGATTCCGATTGGTCCTCCTCCTCATGCTTGTTTTCTTCGTCATCGTCCTCGCTCTCGTCGTCCGTGGGAGGACTCACTCGGATGCGGAGTCGGAGGTCCCCGGTACGAGTCTCCAACGGTGGATCAGACACTCGGTCCATCATCAGGCGTGAACCTGTCGCACCTCCGCGCTGAATCAGCTCTCTGGCGTCTTTGACTTTGGTACCGGCGCCAGGGAGCGCGCCCAAAATGCCGACAGATTTTCCAATCCTGACGAAAGTGAAATGGCGATAAGTATAGTTTGGCATGAAATGCATTGACACCCCTATTTTGTAGATTATGTCGGTAAAAAACAAACTAAATTTTGCACCAGTAATAAAAAATCTGTTTATATAAAACGATCACCAAATGTTTTGATTACCGAAAGTATTACTTTATGTAGAGGGGTGATGTTCAAAAGAAGAAACAGGCAAAAACCTTCAATTAAGCCTATTTGGGAGGTCATAAAGGAATTTAAAGCCACTTTCAAGATTCTTTCACTCATATCACATATCAAAATCGCTGAATGTTACAGTAAATCTGCAAGCACTGGCTTGTAGTGCAGGAACAAATGATTATAACAGCACTACTACAGCACTGACATCACATCCTATTATGATCACGATTGAATTTGGAATGGTAACCTCCACAATCATCAGTACTGGGACCCAGAGACTGGCTTCAAACTCATGACCTTTGGCACTGATAAAATCCTCCAGCTAAATTCTGGCTACAGTGTATCGTTTCTCAAAGGTCTTGTATCTGCTAGGAGACCATAAGTGCTTGTATGTGGTCTCATGGTGGATACGAGAGCTTTGAGAAACGAGCCCCAGGTCTGTCGACTGACCTTTTACTGGCCTTCCTTTCCTCCTCTTCGTCGGCGTACATCCTCATGGATCGCTGCTTGCGGACGGTAGGCTGGAGGAGTTCTCTCAGCTCCGCCTCCATGTCTAGCCCATCCTCGTCCTCCTTACCGCTATCCTGACCAGAGTCTCCTGCACACAGAACACAACACTAGCAGTCAGAACAGTCAGAACACTAGCAGTCAGAACTACACCAACATCGTTTATAACCAGAAGTCCCCATTTGTAATTAAACACTCTTAATGGCTATATCTAAAGATTATCATTAATTTTTTTTTTAAATAGTTTAGAATCGCTTTTAAGATTCTTTAACATATAACACGGCCTGTCAGTTTAGGGTAGGAAGAAACCTGCAACATCCATAACTTGCTGAATGTTGCAGTAAACGTGCAAGCACCAGCTGATACTGACATACCAAGGATGATAACTGCATGGCCACAGTACAGATGGCACATCCTATTATGATCATGTCAGAAAGGTAACTTTCGCAAACATCGATGCTGGGCTACTCACTATTTGAACGCAGGCCCTTCGACTTCGAAAAATCAAATCTTTCTACCACTGTGTACCAGCCCAAGTCATCCAAAGAAGTCTTTTTTTTAGAAATGTGTTGTCTGTGTTATTGATTTCAACATATTGTATTCACTCAAATTCAACAGGAATAGACAAAAGTGAAACACTTATCAGTCATCACTTGGGTTAGTGGATATTACAGGTAACCTTTTGAAATAAGGCAAACTACATGCATATTCCCATACTTCGCTTTCTCTTTAAAGGTGAGATTCTACTGGGTTTGGAATCGACGTCCTCGGGGTGTTCTTTAGCCTCGCGAGCAGCTCGTTGTGACTCGATGGCCTCCATTGTCTCAGCCAGCTCCTCCTCGTACGTCTTGGCTCTGTACCTCCTCTTCCTGAACAAACATAAACTCTTATATACGGTACTCCCATCTTTCCAAGGCCAGGTGATCTAACTCGGCTTACTCTGTTAGACCCCTTGCCTTCAAAGAATTTTTGTCTGCACTCATAGTCCAATCAGATGCGTCCCAAGACGTATAACTCTACCTACTTAATAAAATAAATGTTTTCACCATCATCATGACATAAAATTAGTCACCATGTAGACACAAGGAATTACCTTTGATTTCATGCAAATCCCACAATCATGCATCACTATAGCAATGTTTTTGTTTATGCAATTTGGGGTTTAGAGACAATTATACTTAACTGTAACAGTTATATGGAAATAGATTTAGAACAAAAATATTTTATTGGATGTAAAAAATTACCTTGAAGTACTGATCAGACCAACCATTCCTGCAAAAGAAAGTATAAATCTTGAAAAGTAATTCTCTATTACACTATTACCATCTACTGTAACTATCGCCTAGAATGACTGAATTATATTGCAAAATACAGAAATCTAGACTAAACTACCATAATAATAGAAACTCATGTTATCTGCTACTAATACATTAGATGTATTACAAATGTCTGTATATAATATCACACACCTCCAAAGTTCGGATTTCCATATTTTCTATAGTAGTTACTTCTGCTTTCTGCTCTGGGAAGTTTCTTGTCGGCTACAATAAAATAAGTGAGTGAGTTATTGTGTTATGTCACAGCGGGAATCTTTCACCATACGTCGCGATTAGAGCATTCAATTAAATCAACATTGAAAAGTTAGCTACATTAGAATAAAATTTAGAGGTCAATAACAAATAATAATTCATAATCAATTAAAGATTATATTGTTACTAAAGAGATTATCACAACAATGGTTTCTAAAGATAAACGAAAAGACGGCTCGGATGCTAAGTGAACAGAATCATACAGTATGTATTTCTTCTAATTTAGGAAATCACCAACAGATCATTATTACCTTTAGTGGCAAAACGCAGGAAGATGCATCTAGATTTGGGGCTAGAGTGACCCAGTCTCCATTTCCCTGGCGGCCAGTCGACCTTTTTGGGCTTGTCTTTTTTTGTAACTTGGATTTCGCCACTCTCAGCTTCGATGTCCATATCCTTAGCTTTTTCGGCATCATTCTTTTCAGATGTCTTCTCCTGGAAAACATAAAACAAATGCACATCATCATGTCTAACACATTAGTTATCAACATTTATGCTATGGACAATTGCTATGATTTTAAGGTACATAAATCAGTAACTTGGGAGGGTATTTTCCACATTTCAGAGATTAGTTGAGGAGCCAAAATTGGAAATATTGAAACGCAACATATGGAAGGACACAGGAACACTAATCGATATAGATAAACCATTAACAAGAAAAATTATGTGCACATTTACATTGTGCCAAATCCATGTTTAAAAGCATGCTCATGGTGCTAAATACCCCTCGTCAATGGATCAGTGTGCTTTCATTTTCCTCAACCCTTGAGGAGTATAACAATACATTAATATACATTAAATGCAGATGGGAATCCCCAAGACATTTACAAACCTTGTCATCCATAATGTCCCTGTCAGGCAGAATTATTTCTGTTAGATTCCTATTTCTTTCTAACATATGAATAAAGAAATGACATTTCCAAACCTTCTCCATGCTAACATCGTCAGCTTCTGCGTTATCTTTTTTAGATTCTGATTTCTTCTTATTTTCAGTGTCCTTGTCATCACCATCGCCCACCAGATCCAGATTATCATCGTATTCCTCCACCTCCATTGCCGTTTCCTCGACTACAGTTTTCCCAGTATCGTCTTTGGTTCCGGACTTATCCTCAGAGCGTTTTGCATCATCTGTGCACAGGTAGAACATCCAAAGAGTAAAGATGTTTTCTTTTTTAAATTATTGCTTTATGTCGCAGTGGGAATATCTCACCCATAGGTGACAACGAAAATGTTTTTATATTTTTACATCACATTCTAAAATGACAAGTTAATTCTCACTACTGTCATCATGATATTAAAATTTGAGGAACGGTATTGAAATAAGCTGTACAGCTTGTTTACCAATCCTCATTCTTTGCTGAATAAAAATATGTTTAAATCATATTAGTTTATTAATTAGTACATTATGTCACAGCGAAAATATTTCACCAATACACTAGTAGTATAGTTAATGTTACTAAAAAAAAGTTTGTAGATTCTCGCATAACAAGTACTAGGTGGAAGTTCTAGACTTCAGAAAGGGGAGAGGTATTTAAGGGAAGTAACTCTGGGGCAACTAGACTTTTCGGAAAGTCCCATAAAACAAATCTTAATGTCTCAGGGAATCATACTAGAATAGCCAGACACAAGCTTGCCCGCAGTGCTGTGCTATGTACTGATGTCAGATACCTGGCTGCGATGGCTTCACACCGTCTCCACGCCTCTCCTGTACCTCCTCGTAGCTCATACTCAGCCTCAGCATCGCTCGTGTTGCCGTCATCTTGTCCACCCACACTGCATTGCCTGTACGTGTAATGGAAATAAAGCTACAGGTAGTCAAACTTAAAAATTAATCCAAAATAAATACAAGGGATAATTTATTTCATTCGATGAGCTCGCACTGCAAGAATGGAATGAATTAGCGCTTTACATTGCAGCGGGAATGCAAGAACATATATATGTGTCTGAATATTAAACATGGTATATAAAGTTACATTTAGATTTTTTTAAATGTATTTTTTTATTTTGTTCTAAATTTCAAAACTTACATGATGTGTCGTCAATCCATTCAATTCCTCCTGGTGCAAACTCTTGGAAGTATTTGAATATGTCTTTGGTGTTCATGTTGTCCACGCCCCGGATATGAATGGCCTCTGGTCGGACCCCTCTCTCACCACGCTGGAAGTCATCTTCTTTCAAACCAAGACTAAAAACAGAGGAAGATCTTTAGCATGATTGGAAACCGCATCAAAATATCGGGCAATTGTGATTTTAGCAGAAAACAAACCTGTATCTGCAGGCCCCAAGCCACATCCAGAGGAAATATTATGAATGAATCGGACAAATAAATCAGCAGATTTCGGAGGACCTGCAGAAAATTGGGAGTTGACAAGGAATACTGCGCATAAACTCATTCAATGACGGGATAATAATGTAGTGCTGTGAATGGGTGGATCTGGCACATTATAGATATCCATTAATAAATAAATCTATTGTCAATCCGACAATCTGATTGGTCCACGTCATCCCAAATCATTGCGTTCATACTTCG
>JAUTBQ010169860.1:0-11854 GCA_032361185.1 Lepetodrilus ovalis | reverse complement strand
TGGACCCCATTTTTATTTTTTGTTATTTACCTGCACTATTATATAAGGCTGGTACTATAAGGCTGGGGGTATGTCATTGACCCCAAATACAGCCTTATATAGAGGGGACACTGTACCACAAAAACCAGTTGGACATGTGAGGAAAATTTCATATACCCTAATTATTTTATGTAGTAAACTATTAAATATGTCCATTTTATGTTTATTTAAACTTAATAATAATATTCCAAACTAAATTTTCAGGTTTTGGAACAGGGTTTGGAATAACTGCTCCAACAACTACCACTGCATCAGGTTATATTTTTATCTTCTACTATTTTAATGTCAGAATGTTAATGACATTTTCAATGGTTTTTCTTTTTGCGTTTGATATAATGATCATTGATTATTGTTATTATCGTCTATAATTCTTTTAAATAACTTTAAAACAAGCCTTCAAATGTTTGTAAGCTATCAATATGTTAGACCAGAACACTACTTAGAAGTTGTATTCGGGTTTTGTCAACTAGGTTTTGGAGGTTTTGGAACAACAACAACTGGATTTGGAACAGGAACAACTGGTGGATTTGGAGCAGGAACAACCGGTGGATTTGGAGCAGGAACAACCGGTGGATTTGGAGCAGGAACAACTGGTGGATTTGGAGCAGGAACAACTGGTGGATTTGGAACGACTGGCTTTGGCACTGTCACTGCTGGACAGGGTGGTTTTGGTGCGGGAGTCTTTGGGGCAGGTTAGTTTATTCCAGCAATTTTCATTTTGTATTCATAATCCAGACACAATCAAGTCAGGATTATCATTGCTTTGTCAGTATCACCTGGTGCTCACATGCTAACTGAAAATTACAGGAATTGGCAGGTTTCCTATAACTACTACCAGAGCCATATGAGCAGAGTGAGAAATAATCTTGAAGTTATGTATATTAATAATTCTGATCTAACTTACAGGCACCCAGCCACAGCCACAACAGCCAGTAGTCTCCGATGTTGCGAACATGGCAATGGCGGTGTCTCTGCCACAGATCTACGGAGACGAGAGAGACGCCATCCTTGCCAAGTGGAATCAGGTTCAGGCATCCTGGGGCACAGGGAAAGGCTACAGCCAGAATGGACCCGTGGATTTCAAACCAGATAACCCATTCTGCAGGTTCAAGGTATGATTGAAAGTAGATGTTATTATTTATATAGAGATAAATTATTAAACATATGTATATACAGTGCATCATCGATATAACACAGTTCGATACACAGCGGATTCGGATATAATGTGAGGTCAGACGTGGATCCCATTTGTATTTTTGTTATTTACCTGTACTATCGTATAAGGCAGGTACTATAACACAGGGGGTATGTCATGGACCCCAATTTCAGCGTTATATCGAGGGGTCACTGTATCTTAAGTGACATGTCTCACAAATTGTATTTATCACTTTTCCATTGTCACATATATGTGTGTAATATTTCCACAGCAATGTTAACCAAGAAATCAATCAATATCAGTTGGCCAAGTGAGCATTCACCACGTGCTAATCTTTTTGTAGAAATTAGCAATGAAGACACTCTTTCTGTGGCACAAGTAGTAGAATTTACGAATACAGTTTCTAGATTATCAGCAACATTATGTTTCCAGGCTATCGGCTACCACGTGATACCCAGTGGTAAGAACGAGGATGGTCTGGTGGCTCTCATGTTGAAGAAGAGTCCGGCCGAGGTTTCCGCAGCACAGCAGCAGATCATGGACACACTGTACAAACTGTTCGGCAGCAAACCTACTCTGTCAGTCTGTGTGGAGGGCGTACGGCCGTTGCCAGAAGCCAGGTTCGTTATTTCTAATTGGCATCTGAGAAATTTTGTTTTAAGAATACCAGCTTATTTTCGCTCATCTTATTACATGGATTAGTTGTTTTGAGCAAGTAAGACCTCATTATACTGGGCACCTCCAGTTTTGTTAAAATCTTACTGGTAAGCGAAGCAACCGGATAATCGAGATTCGATCAATCATTTGTCAAGAAAGTATATAGTAGGAAATCCATATTGGTTAAAGTTTGACCAGTAAGCGGAGAAAACATTCTAATGGAGACCGTTATAACAGTGTCTGACTGTATATGTATTCAAGTATAAACGGCCATTAATGTCCGACATTGATTGTTCTGGACTAAATTGGATCAGAAAATACAAAATACATTCCCCCAAGATGCATATAAATTGCCTTTGTACCCCCGAAAATCCTTTCATTGGTCTACTCTAGCCTTTCGCAAGAACTCCTTGGCACTGCTCTGCAAACAAGTTTTATATGCAGCATCCCATTAGAATTACCTCCCTTCAACTATCCAGGTCAACCTGACCTATTTCATGTTCTTATATAAATGACCAGCTAAGTTATGTTGCATACAGCACATTAAGTTATACCTTATTTTTTCTTTCTTCGCACAGAACGGAACTGGTCATATACGTGCTCGACCGCCCAGCTACGGGTCCAGCTAAGCGCGTCGGGGCGTCGGACCTGTTCTCATTCCTCAGCCAGCCAGTCACCAAGACCCAGCTGGCCGGTCAGCTGACCGTGGAGAACATCGTGCCCAAGATGGGGTGGTCAGACGAGCAGTTGAAGGAGTATCTGGACAAGCCCCCGGCCGGAATTGAGGCTCTTCTCTGGCAGCAGGCCAAGCTGGACAACCCTGACCCCACCCGCCTCATCCCCGTCCCCATGATCGGCTTCAAGGAGGTCCAGAGACGGCTCCAGCATCAGCAACAGCAGACCAAACTCCATCAGCAGAGGCTGGATGTAAGGCTTCTCATGGACGTGTTTACCTGTCGGGGGCCTGTTGCACACGCTACAATAGCTGTAACTGGGCTCCTGCCACAATAGACAGCGTTGACCTTACTATAGCAGCAATGGCAACTTGCCTATAAAACTTATTAGCCCGAATAGTGATACAAATAACAAATGTTTACAAAAAACATGAATTTCTACTAGTCCTTAGGATACCTTTAACATTGGGAGAAAAGGCCCGGACTAGCGGGCTAGTGTTAATTTCCATCACTGCAATAGTTATAGCCTACAAGAGCATTGTGCAACAGGCCCCTGAATGTTTAACATTTTTGTTTTAGCTCTTGTGTTGGTTCAATATTTGTTTACCATGTTTTCTTTTATATGGGACATTTTTTTTGTTATGGAACTTACATCAACAACTCATCAAAAATGCATCTGTTTTTTTTTTTATAAAATCTTTGCCAGAGCTAAAGTCCTGAAAATGAAAATAAAAAAGCAATTAATAAAACGTATGCTGCAGGTGATGACAGGCGACCTGACAGACTTACAGAACAAGCACAGCAACATGTTGGCCAGGATGGAAGAGTACAAGAGAAAACACCTGGAGCTGGGACACAAACTACTGCAGGTCAGTGGGGCTACAATCACATAGATAGGTGGGGACACAATCATATAGATAGGTGGGGACACAATCATATAGATCGGTGGAGACACAATCATATGGATCGGTGGGGAAACAATCATATGGATCGGTGGAGAAACAATCGTTTTGCTCGGTGGGGACACAATCATATAGATAGGTGGGGACACAATCACATAGATAGGTGGGGAAACAATCATATAGATAGGTGGGGAAACAATTGTTTTGCTCGGTGGGGACACAATCATATAGATCGGTGGGGACACAATCATATGCGGTTTTGTCAAACAGCGCCAAAGGTCCCAGAGAACACTGGCTCCGTGAATTTGACAGCAATGTCCGTGGAAGTCACCTTTCCGCTGTAGGTCAATGCAGTTGCCATGCTAGTGGTTTCTCAGTACTAGCTGCTTTACTGCGATGCTAAAAATAACCAACCTTTAGTATAAGCTTATTGAATCTGTCACGTCAAGTCGTCATTTTAGTTGTAGTTTGTGTACACCAATGTTACAAGTTTCCTGCATAGACTAGATACTCAACAATGTTTGTTACGAGGGCCAGTAGGTTTTTGTTCAGCAATGAAGTACTTTCAAAACGCCAATTTCCAAAATGTGATAACGAGGTTCCCCACAAAGTATCTGCTGACCCTTTATTAATTTTGTTGAGTATAGTGCACCCTCGATATAACACGGTTCGATACACCGTGGATTCATATATAAGGCAGGGTCAGGCGTGGATCCCATTTTACTTTTTGTTATTTACCTGTACTATGGTATAAGGCGGGTACTATAACGCGGGGATATGTCATGGAACCCCAACTTCAGCGTTATATTGAGGGGACACTGTATATGTCCATGCTGTATGTACTTGGCTGTGTTGCAGGTGGCTGTGAAGCAGGAGATCTACAGGAAGATGGGCTACGCTATCCAGGCTGAGGAGGAGCATCTCAAGGTGCAGCTGGACGTCCTGCAGACAGAGCTCAACCACCCCACACAGTTCAAGGTCAGTAGCAGGCCGTGTGTACCGGCATCCTCTGACACGCAGGCTCAGTGCCTCCTTAAACATACGCTACTTGCTATATGTACTCTCCTGTATGAAATGAGTTGCACCTCTTTTAGTAGTACCCTTAACACAATGTTAGCAATGCAATATCAATAAAGTTGGAGCTAATATAAGTTTACTTTCGAATTTGGGTTCCAATATAAGGCCCATTGACATAGGCTTGGCCTCCTCAGGTCAAAGTTAATAAATAGTAAAAATAAAAGTAGAGGTCATTTGTTGAGCCAATCAAAGAGCTTTTTTTCAAATTACATTCATTATTAAGTGAAGACAATTTGTAGAAAGGAGATTATTGTATTAACAGACCGGAATGTTGTTGTTCATGTATTGATATTTTCTTACCAGGGACGCCTCAATGAACTGATGTCGCAGATTAGAATGCAGAACCATGTCTCCTCTCAACGGCAAGATCCATCATTCCAGATGGACCCAGAGCTTCAGTCAGAAATCAAACAAGTAATGTTCTACTTGCCCTCTGGCTCCTTCTATATACTTGGAAACAGTGCTGACTGGTTAACTGACCAGACACATTTTACCTGAAAATATTTAGCATTTTGTTGGTCTACACAACTGTTTCATTCATCCATCTGCATTAGTCTTTATGTTCTACATTATTAATATTTTCCTTTTGAATTGAATTATTCTTTAACTAATTGAGTCCACACGATCATTATTATCTGTAATTATGCCTTTAACCCCTCTCCCTGCTGGGTTAGGCACAGCCACTGCTCTTTTAGGCATCTCCGTTTGCCTGCAGCATGGAGAGGGTTAACAATGCATGTTGGTAAAGTCCACATGATCATTAATATCTGTAGCTATTCTTTTAATAATGCATATATATTGGTCGTCTTCAGCTCCTGAAACAGCAACATGATGGCCTTAATCATCTGATTCAAATCCTGAAAGAAGATGGCAACGACCTGCATCTAATAGAGCAATCACTAGCTGATCCCATGCAGGCACGCAGGTGACACCCCGTCCCGACGTTTAGAAGACGCCAAATATGGAACAAATCGGCAGATAACATTGCCAAGTTCAGACAAGATGTGTTGTAAAGACCTGGGTATAGGTCTTGCTGCTCATTGATGGCAATGCAATGGAGATTGGTCAGAAGTGTTCAGAATGGAAGGGAAGACGAGGTAATTTTTATACTTGAATACACCTGGATATATGTTGATCATGAAAGGGAATGAAAAAAAAAGAAGGCCAATTTAAGAAATTGTGTAATTGTACACTGCCCAACATACACACATTCATCTCATCTCATCTCATTTCATTGGTTAAAATAAAATTTCTGATTGGACATCGAGGGTATTCCCCTTTATAACACGTGGGTCTGCACTATTTCACTGATTGCTGCTCCCCTCAGGGGTGTATACTACTGTTGAAATTTGACTTTGTTCATGTCATTCATGTTGTCTACAAGCCCCAAGCCCCTTTTCCATAGAATGATCATTACAAGAATCGGAGTTCTAGGAGTTATGACTCGCTATGATCATTCTGTTGAATAGGAGCATGGTCTTGAAAACAACATTGGCAAGTTATGGTACTAACTAGTAACAGAGTCATTGAATAAAAAGTATGAAATGCAGGAAATCCTTTCTTGTGCATGTATCATATATGAGTAGCCATGATGACAAAAACATATTGTATATTTGTGAATAAAACTATTATGAAAATATTATGTATGATTTTTTTTTTCTGTGTATGAATTCGTGATTTATACCTGTATCATAAAGTGACATAAAGTGTCATTCTGTCATGGAACAGCTATTTACATATATTCGAACATTGGTCACATCAATCAATAATAAGGGTTGTCTCAAAATAAACTTAGCAAGGCAAAGCTTTGCACAGTGCATCTTGAGATATCTAAGTCGTAATCGTAAAGGAGAACTTATTTCAAAATACGATTTGACATACAGGAGTAACCGGGTATATATGTTTTCCCTATAGTAAAACTAATTAATCCACAAAATGTATTTTTGCATCAAATTTAAATTTCTATCCACGATTTTTATACCATCCCCGGTCACACGAATCTCTCCCATTACACCATGAGCAGTTATATTTTCTCACAAATGGTATTTTAACAAACATTGGATGCAAAACGTTGCACAGCAAACGTATTTTAGAACAATGATAGACAATCTGTTAATAAGAGTCTTTGTGTGGGACACTTGTAAATTTGTATATATATATAGAAATAATAAAAACTGACAAGTAAGGTAGACCCTATTCTCCACGTTATATTCGAGTCCGTTTAACATGTTCATCATGCTGCATTGTTTAGTACTGTACTCACCGATCCGATCTAAACTTGAGAAAATCCTTGGTCTGACGGTACCAGCCGGTGCTCGTAGGTTTACTGCAACATTCAGCGCTACGGATGTTGCGGGTTTCCTCCTGCGCTAAACTGACAAGTCGTGATGTTAGTGAAAGATTCTAGAAAGCGACTATAAACTCAATACAAAAATTCTTTTTAAAAAATTTCACGAAATAGTCGTCAAGGAGACCATGAGTACGCTATAGTTTTACAGCGTAGGTAGGACGCCTTATTTACACCAGACTACTAGTACACGAACAGGAGTGTTATGAAAAGCAATACAGACATAGTAAACTACAGTCCAGTGTATGGATTACCATCAAGGGTACCTGAGAACACCAAGGGCACAAACGTTACATGACACTTCTGGCCCGTTTGTCTACTACTAGAATCGTACATAATCATGTTTGCGCATTTCATTTCTACCAAAATATTAATGAAATCTCTTGGGTGTGTGTAGCAAAGCAGTAAGCAACAATGGCTAAGACTAGACTATTTATTACGTTTATATTGTGGTCATATTCCGTCTTAAATGTTCATTTACTGGGACGATTCATTGATTGTACGTGAATTGTGGCATCAGCGAATTTAACATTTAATTACGCTCAGATCGTTTTGCAGCTAGAAGTGTGTTTTACTTACACTCAAACGTCCATATGTAGTGCAGAAATGTACTGTTGTGTAGTTTATACAACAAGAAATACAATGCTACGTATTATATCGCACAAATTAGGTTTTCATGTAATAATAATTGTAATATAGCCCTACTACTATTATCTATAAACTATACAGGACAGTGCCTCAGAATATTCTTTATACCATCTGTACATCATGCTTTTATGTTAAAAAGATATCTTTCTTATTGGTTGCAAACTTGTGTTGTACGCATTGTTCACCAGGGTATCGTTTCACAGAGCTCTCGTAGGCGCTAAGGAACCATAGCACTCTCTTTGCCGATAGCTAGTACATTGCTAAGAGAGTGCTGGTCCCTTATCGGCTAAGAGAGCTCTGTGAAACGATACCCAGACATTTTGCTTTCCTAGCTGGTCTTCAACCGTATCTGAAGTACACACGATCCCGTCTTCAGCGTATTGCAGTCAATATGAAATACTTGTTAATACTATAAACTGTATTAGCCTACATCGGACGAATTCTCTAACTCCAATATGGCCATATGGTAAGGAATTGTTTTTATCCTGTTCTGTTGTCTAGCGCCGCGCCATACTTTTGGAAGAAGATTATTTCCAATACAAAATGAAAAATATCGTACAACAATGTTCCTTGATTTTTCTTTATAGCAAGCATGTGTGCATATGTACATGTTTGAACATTCGTATACATGAAGCTGTCCATTAGTCAAAATGAATATGTTTTACATGAAGTTAATTAATGATCACATTCAGAACAGGAAAGAACGAAGAATCCGATGATACTGTATTGAGTGAATGGTGAATAATAAAATAAACGTGCATGATCATGTTCACAGAGTGTCATCCATAAAAGCACAGGTCACTGGCAGTAACTGAGTCTGTGTGTCGCGACAGACTATAAGAAGTTCAAATAATACACATAAGAAAATAGTCAAGTATCACAACTCGTCTTTTGATAAATTTGGTCCTTGATAATAGTATCCATATTCTTTTCGTACGCCCACCAAGACTTTAAAAGGACGGCTGGTGAAGTATGTCTGCATTGTTCTGATAATGTCCTTCCTGGGAACCTCAAAGTTGGGGTTGGATATGGCCGACTCGTAGAAGTCCACAGTTTCAAGGACGGCTTGCTCCCAAGGGGTCGGGTTCCAGCCCAGAATGTCCACCGCCTTCGACGTGTCCAACGGGCCAAGTCTGACAGAAGGAAAGAGGTACAGTGGCTCTTCCCCGATGTCCGTCTTAATAGATATGTCGGTTAAGTTCAACGCCATTTTCATGTCTGTGAGAACGTCAAGTAAAGATGGCGTCTCAGCGAAGGCCAAGTTGTACGCTTGGTCCAGCCACAGCGGTTCCGGTTCTAAGAGTTCAAGTACGAAACGTGCGACGTCGTAGGAGAAGACTAAACTCATTGGTTGGTTTAGAAATCTCACAGGAATGGATAAAGGTTTCTCTAGGTATTTGGACAGCCTCATCCACATTTGGTAGATCCACCACCTGTAGGTGTTATCGCGGGGGCCGATGACGTCGGGGAGACGGAGTGAAATATACGGAATGCCGTCGTCTTTACGCTGCGCCGCTAGTTCTTCCTCGCACTGTAACTTTCTATGTCCATAGTCGTCATTTTCAGCCAATTCTTTCCTACGCTCTTCAGTTTCTGGACGGACAGCGTCTGTTTCACGTGAAGGCTGGGAGTGGGTTTTACCACACACCTCGTACACGGAATCAGAACTGATGAAAATATAAACACCGACTTTTCCTTTCAGTAACCGTGTAGCTTCAGTCACGGCAAATGGATGGTAGGCACTGAAGTCCACGACGGCATCGAAACGTTTGTTGTTCTGAAGAAGTTCCACGAGTCCGTCGCACTTTACCAGTGCCACCCCACGGTCACAAATCACGTGATTGACACGTGGCTGTATTGTAGTGTCCGAGTCCCAGTACCAGTTCCCTCTGTTTACAATCGTTATCTCATGGCCCGCTTCCAGCAATGTTTCCACCGTGGCGGAACCCATGAATCCGTTTCCGCCAAACACAAGAATCGCCTTGGTGACGTCGATATTTGGCTTTCCACGAACGACATACGCTTGTAAAAATATAACAATACTCAGTATGTACATCATTGCGAGGCCTTCTATACCGACCAATACACTTTCTACAGCTGTACACTCCAACTGCCTGCTTCCAACCCTTCACGCCATCTTGTCTGAAACATGATACGCGGTCGTTTGCCCTACCCCCGTGCTTTGCGCTAGGGGCACAAATGGGGTTGTTGCATTTGCATTTTCACACGCATGTTATTTACACAAACGTTATGTTATCTACAAACTTCAAATGAATGCAGATAATCTATAGACTATGTTGCATTATTAAACATATTATACAGCGAATTAACCCACGATAATCCGGTGACCGATACGGATGTCCCTCTTTATCTTACAGGATACTTCCGCTACAGTAAGTTTGAGTTTTAGTTAGGCTCTAAGCATCGATGTTCTCGATAGCTAGATAGTAATGACTATTTGTCCTTTATGTTACCCCAGTAGGCCTATGTCTTAAACGGAGACAAATATGTGCGACTATCTTCTTTGTCAGTTCGGTATACTATATCCTTAGGGGCACGTACTTAAACATAGATTAATAGTAGATAAATCCCAGAGGGTATTACAATATCCATTATAATATAAATACATGTACATGTATATATACTGATAGAAAACTTTAAAGGAACGCATGTATAGTAATAGCGATAGGACATGACATAGCTCCTGAGCGGTTATACAACATATAGCCAATAGAATTACAATGCCCTAATATAACAGTAATGCTTGAAGAACATGAATAAATATTGCTCATTTTATGAAATAATACTTTACTTTAGCTCCAAAATAGCAGGTATGATTTCAAGAGAAACATCAACATCACAAGTTTGCTGTACTTTTCAAAAAGTTTTTTTTTTTTTTAATATTTATATATAACAGTGCTCCAGATAAGACGAGTATTTGAGTAAAATACTCAAAGCAAATGACAGAATACCCAATTTAAAATAATTGCAGTGAGTAAAAAAAATCAAATCAAATACTGAATACCCAATTGTATTACAATCATTAGAGTGCATTCTATGTTAATCTTGAGTATATAATCAATTTTCAATCGAAGAAGTGAAACATTATTCTGTCCCATCACAACTGTTGTGTGCATACCAGACTACTAGTATTTGAATAGAGCACATACATTTATTACTGCTGTCAGTATGTATGATGAAGGATAAACCATTATTATGCAATATTAAAAGATGGCTTCAGGATGCTCTATGAATTAAGTACTGTTTAGTAAGCGTAAGCGGCCATAATCTAACTAAAAGACTGGGGATTAATTACTCAATCGTGCAAAAGGTTATCTCGAGCAATTACATACATTTGAAACGGTGAAACAATACCTTACACTATAGCTCCAACATTGCAGGCTGTTGGTATGATTTCAACAAAAACATTAACATCATACGTTTGCTGTACCTTTCAACAAGTCAAATATAGTCTTCTCGAATTTGGGACATACACTTTCCTGTCCCATAGACCAATATATGCGCATTTTGAATCTCTTAGAGAAGGGCGTAATAGTCCCCGATAAATGCATTTGACCCGCAGTATTTCAAGAAGATATGCAGTCATTATTGTAAAACACGGAGATACATTATACACTGTTGTTTTTTTCTCTCTCCAGATTTCTGTTAATTGTATAATTATGCATAACGAATAAACATCGCCATGTGAAATAAATCCGTGTACTACAAAACAATCTTGTGCAGCTATGAAATTCTTTGTCGAAATTTAAGTAATGACATGTATTGATCTACGATTACTGCAAAACGTAAACCTACATGTAAAACGTCGATATATTAATTTTCAACACCGATGTCAGATTAGTATATAATGGTCCTATACATGTGAAGACATTAAAGGCATGTAGCTATGTAGTGTTATACGTGTATTAGGATTGGGCTTACAGATTCATTCTTGTATTGAGTAAAGTTGACCAGTTACTGCATTTATAGCAGGAATATGACGAGACTTTCATTAAATCAAGTGTGAATTGCTCTCTCATAGAAGATAATGCTTTGTTAATTATTTGTATGCTAGGCTACTGATTTTGAGGCAAATCATGCAGTTGGGTCATATGCGGTTCCAATCGGCTCACCGCGGGACTAGTTTCCACTTTGCTTCAGTAAATACTGTGAGCCAGTCTCGTAGGTTAGCCCAGTGCGGTTCCTTACTTCGTAATTGTATATACTCCAGCCATTTCGGCATGGTGGTGGGCAGTAAAGTTCGAATTGTCGCAACCTGCAGATATATAGAGAATCTCACCCGAGTGTGTTTTGATATAGTTGTTATCCTACGAGTTGATAAAAGTAATGTAAA
>JAUTBQ010169849.1:0-11855 GCA_032361185.1 Lepetodrilus ovalis | reverse complement strand
AACATTATATAGAAAAATAATAAAAATATTAAAAAATTATGATTAAATACGTGCAAGTATGAAGTTGCCCCTTTAACATCTGTTTCATTGGATAGATTTTTACGGCGTTTTCATCAAGAAAATTATCTCTCTGGTTGGCGTTTTGCACAGGTTTTCCCCTAGATGTGAGCCAGGGGTACCATGCAGTGCTAACGCAATACGTACCTTGGAGCTGTGAGGATGTACTAGCCAGTGCTTGCAAGATTACACTTAGCGCTACATATGTTGTGGGTTTCCTCATAAAAGGCACAGGTTATCATGGTTATATATATACCGGTATATATATTTTGTAATGGGGTTTAGAGTTGCTTTCAAGAATCTTTCACTAATATCACGACTTGTCAGTTTAGGGCAGGAAGAAACCCGCAACATCCGTAGCGCTGAATATTGCAGTAAACCTGCTAACACTGGCTGGTACTGACAGACTAAGGTTGATATCTGTATTGCCACTCTACAGTGCATCCTATCAATATCGCATCAGAAACGTAACTTCCGCGAACATTGATGCCGGGCCCCCCTCGGGCAGGATTTGAACTCGGGACATTTGGCTCCGAAGTCCAATGTTCTACCACTGCGCTACCACCAAATGTATATAGAATTTTACAAACTTCCATGGCATAAAAGACAAGAAAGATTTACTTTTGCAACTAACATTTTATTTACACAAAAAGACGTAAACAAAACAACAAAATTGATTGCAAGACACATAGTACTGTATCAATTTCACAGATAAGAATAACATACACAACCACAGATGTAAATATATTTCCCTGTAATCTGACAGAGAAAAAATAGCCTTCAAGTGATAAAATGAACTCACTTTCAAACCTAGGATTGACAATCTCAACTGGGAACTTCTTGAATTCTATTCACGATTGCCAAAATAATTCACATTGCAAAACTTAAGTCATATCTAATTTTGTTTTCAAAATATTGATATAGTGAAGTGTTTCCAAGCAAATTGACGACATGTCTAATTTATTTTACTAATGCTACAAATGTAAAATCTAATTCGTCACCAACAAAATTTACTTTCCTAGATGCTTTTGGCGATCCAAACCCTAAATCTGAGAACAATTACACATCACAGTTATGACCCTTTATGTTTTAGAATTCAAAGATAGTCTTCATTAATTCAAAATGATAATTGCAGTTCTTTTGATCAAATTTTAATTTGACAAACTGCCCAAGTGAAAATCTAGCTTACTGATATATCTAAATTTGTTCCTAAACTAATTTGCATTTAACATATTTTCAGTTCCCATTAAACTAATGCAACATTTAGTGCTTCAAGAATACAATAGTATGGCAACATGAACTTTATAAATTACTTTATTTATTTAAGTAAAATATTTATTTATTAGTTTTCAATGAAACCAACAATGATGAGCAAATGCGATATATTATTTTATGTATGCTTCTATGTGGCAGTGAATCTTATACATGTACATGTATGGCATATTTCAGCCAATCTGGTAACTAATAAAATACTTTTACATATCCTAAACAATCTGCTTAGCCTTCAGTGTTAGAAACTTTAGTGTTATGGCCACTGGCCAACCAGGCCTGTAACTTTTAATTTCTACTGGCCCTGTTCAAAATCAGCTGGCCAAGAAGCCAATCGAATGTCATTATCACTTAAAATTTTGCTGGCCAGACGGACCCTCAAGTTTACAAAATTGCTGGCCTGAAGTGAAACTTACTGGCCTGGGTATACTTTTATGAAGCTCTCTTATCTACTAAGAGACTGGTAGCGCTCGCTTAGCAGTGTATTAACTATTGGCAAAGTGAGCGCTACCACTCTCGTAGTGGATACGAGAATTTCGTGAAAGGATACCCTGGGGCCTCCGGACCAGCGGTAATTTCGAACACTGTTAGCCTTTGTTGATAATGAAGTGGTCAATAGATGGGCTTCAGATTGCAACACCATCTTAGTAAATTAATATTGATTGAAATTCACTTCCAATATAGATCTACAGGTAAATGGCAGTTATTAAATTGTCAGAATATAAAAGAGCCATTTGTAAGTGGGATCAAATAGTATACATGGATGAAATCTACATGATCAGAAAAAATATTTGAAATAGGAGGTTCTTATCCACAAACCATTATCAAATGAAACATATGTTGCTTAATTCATTGTAAAATATGACACCACTTGTAAATATATTCATAAAACGTTATCATTACCATGTTTATGCGATATAAACAATACTGCATACTTGGTTGCCATAATAAATAAGTGAACTTCATGCCTCATTGTTGCCAGAAGATTTCATTCTGAACAATACACTACATTTCCCTACATGAATGAGACAAATTGCTCGGTAAATAATATATACGCATCACATTTGCCATTTGTGTTCTCCCAACAAGTGCGTTTCTTGCTACATAATTACAAATATTTACATGTTGCGGATATTTGCATTGTTGACTTGCATGATAAGGCTCCTAAAGAGTTGCTAGTCTATCTGAATTGTTGACACGATTTTGTGAACAGGCACAAACAATGACACAACGAGACCAACTATCATTGTACCACACATGTTGACACCACGACAATAGAAATGTATTCTGGTACCTTTCTCTCACACAATTTTATGTCTTCCACGACTCTTAGAATGTGCACAACAAAACTACAGTTGGTCACCAATGAGAATAACTATGTAATCACGGCTAATCTATTTCTGTCTTAAAAAAAATCAATCTCAGACACGAAAGTTTATGAAATGCAACTATAAAAAATTCAGTAGTGTCCCCTCGATATAACGCTGAATTTGGGGTCCATGACATATCCCCCTCCTTATACAGGTAAATTAACAAAAATAAAAATGGGATCCACATGTGACCCCGCCTTATATCCAAATCCGCTGTGTATCAAACAGTGTTATATCGATGGGTCATTGTATCTATTTCCCAACATGGTTTCTATGGGAAATGGCAGAGTATTGACAACACAGTGTACATAAAAACAATTGAAAACACATTTCCTGGCATTGCTTCAAGTTCATTAGACAACTGCTTAACCCTCTCCCTGCTGGATTAGGCACAGAGCAGGGAGAGGGTTAAACACAACTCATATTGCACATATCTCCAACAATCCATTAGACAGTTTGGATTACAATACAGTACTTGAACGTTATGAACATAAATTTAATCTTCTAGCAGCCAGTATAAAGTGCATTGCAAACTCTGACAAGAAATTATCAATAAATATGAAAACAGAAAATTGAAATCTAATGACTATGAAGATGAATACATTGCACATTGAAACACACTTAAAACCTACTTGTACAAAACTGAAGCCTATTGAAGCTCATTTGGTAAATTGATAAATTTACTTTGTCACTTTCGCAACTGTTTCATCTGGTTTTAAATGAGAAGAGTATTACAAATTTTCTCAAGTATTTCAGTGTTATACTATAAAAGCTGCCGTTTACAATTATTTATAATGATAAAACTACAGACAAGCCAACGACATAAACTCAATGGTCCTATGAACCAAATGAGCCAATGCTATTACTGAAATGAGCCAATGATATCAACTGTTGACAAATAAGGATTCGATACATAGATGTTAGTGAAAAAATACCAAATGGACAGGAATACAACAACTAATGCCGTTTTCATAGATAATAAAGTTAGTGTGTGCAATGGCAATGCTATATGGGCAAATAGTGTGTATAGCACAAAATGACTAGCAATATAGTGTACATCTTCAATTTCGCTACTGTCCTGAATCTAGCTGATTCTATTTCCCTAACGTACTGTGGTTGTTTAAGTTATAGGAAACATAATATGTGATAAAGATGTCCCATAATTTTCCAAGATATAAGCTTATTAATAATGACTATCCCAAATTTAATAATTTTAATACCTGAGTAAGATATCAGCATGACATAAATATAGTGTCCCCTCGATATAACGCTGAAGTTGGGGGTCCATGATATCGATCCCCCACCCGCCTTGTACAATATTACTGGGAAATAACGAAAAAAAATTAATGGGATCCACGTCTGACACTGCCGTATATCCGAATCCGCTGTGTATCGGACCCTGTTATATCGAGGGGGCACTGTAATATGAACTGAAAATATTGACACAGAAGACACACCCATTAGCAATAGCTAAATCAGCATGTAAAACATGTTTTGAATTTCTAATTTTGAAATGACTTTCTAAAGTGTAACAAATCAAAATAAATATTAAGGTTCATGTATATCAGGAATCTGAAAATCCGCATCAGAATTTAAATTTGGTACTGTAATTTGATATATGGTAAAGTTTTCAGAAAATTATTTACATACGGTACTGTAAATCATAAAATGTTAGCGTAATTAAACTATAGCGACCGTTGGTTTATCGACCTATTAGCATAATATAATGTTAACGAGCTCATCCATATTTAGAAAATAATTTCAGAGATTTCTTAATGTAAGTCTATCTTAAATTGACATTATGTAGCACTGTTGGTAACAAATAGTATCAACAATAACTAATTGCACGTGTATATACAGTAAATACTCACAAAACGTAAATACGGTGCATACGTACACCTATGGAATGCTCTGTAAAAATATTAGTGAATTAAATGGTAACATCTAAATCAAGAAAAACTCATTAAATTTGTTAAAGTTTTATAGTCAATAACATTTTATGATTTACCATATTCAATTTGTAATTGTATAATTGACTCGGCCAAGAATGTGTTCACCTGTACAGAAGTGTTCTGACTACCTAATATTAATATTCTAATACTAGTATGTTCGACGAGAAAAATATCTAAATAGAAGGTTTACCGATGACATAAGAACATGATGAATGATAGAAAATGACAAAATGTTCTATCTACCCGGTATTCAATACAAGACAGTTCTTAGCTGAGACTACTACATAAAACTAATCGTAACATGTCATTAAAATAAAAATATGGAAAAAAAAAGGAAAAGGAATATAAAATTGAAGAATAAAAATAATGATAATAAATAATGCTTAAATTACTACATCATTATTGATGCCAAACACGTCATGATTATTTTCACAGAGCCTTGTAAATAATTCACTAAATTATCTTCACTGGCCACAAGACACCAATGAGTGAAATGCTTTCTAACAAAGGAGACTGAACACAATGTGGTTATATATAAAACCGTTATTAAAAGATAAACGCCAAGCAAAGAAAATTATTTGATGAAGATTAAAGATGAAAATTGTAGCATTTTGGAAGGGGGAAACGTAAATAAAATAATAACGTTTCAGTTAGATAAATTAAAATCACTCCATTATGATGATGCTACTATAGAGTATTTCCAGTTGACACCAGCAGAAAATAGGAAAAATTTAAAAATAATATCATCTGAAAGATATACATGTACAGTGTCCCCTCAATATAACACTGTTCGATATACAGCTGATTCGGATACAAGGTTGGGTCAGATGTGGATACCATTTTTATTTTTGTTATTTACCTGTACTATCGTATAAGGCGGGTACTATAAAGCGTTATATCGAGGAGACACTGTACTTCATAATATCATATACATATAATCGCTTATAAGCTATATTTGATTGTCAATAAATTAAAAATGAGTAATATGGTGCTTAAAATTAAATGATGCAGCTGGATATTTATTCCCACATGCTATGACTCATGAAAGAAAAAAAAAGTGAAAAATCCAGTGGCCTCGATTAGGATTAAAAACAGAAAATTAACTTTGCTTGGCCTAATGAAAATGTTTTCCCACGGTGTTAAAACACAAGTAGTAAAACGAGGAAAGAGCACCTGTTGAACACAACATTCCAGACATATAGGACCAATAGTGGCTATGTAAAATACTAAAGAGCAGACACTCACTAAACTTGTAAATGCATGCACGTGATGTAAATTGCAGTACTTGAGTGACAGGTGACAAGTTCTAATGACACGATGATTGATGGGAAGGACCTGACCTGGTCATGATGTTGTATATTGCCATGAGCGTGCTAATGTTTTAATTTGTTCTTGTCCAATATACTGCATGACATTTATATAAACAAATAATTTTGTTATAATCATTAAATAGAAAATTTAAATTTTATTAAAATAAAATTGTGGTCTTTTGGTTGATTATGACGACGAAATGTGCCAAGCATAAAAATCACAAGTAAATTAATATTCTATTAATGAACAAGTGTGACGATACTTGCTAAATGTCATTAATGTCATCAAAGACATTAGTCATAGGAAAATATCTATGATTTTACACATGTTGAGTGCCATGTGAATGATGGATGAGTAGAGTTGTTTAAATATATCAAAACAATGTTGAAACTCGATTAAAATGCTGAAATGTAATTGCCATGGACTAGACCGACGAAGAATGATTATTCAAAGAGTCAAAAAAAAATAACCATGTGAAATTCCTAATTTCTATGTCCATGTAAAATAGATATTGTCTGATTATTAACTAGCATGCACCATTCAGTGACAGTGGATTAATCGTTATTATTCTTGGAAATACATATGTGCAATACACCAGTATACATACATCACATCAAGAAACAATGAAGTGAACAAAACAATAAAATAAGTGGCAGAAATAGGATAAATACTGTTGTTCCAGAGTCTCTTGGTCAAAGTTTCATTGCACCGACCGACGATAGGCTGAATGCAATGCGGAAATACTGCAGTTTTAACATCTATGACACTGAAAAGTGACGACACATAGCAAGTGCACAAGCACTGAACCAAAATATATTACACTCTTGACAGTCAGAATTACAGTGCCAGTTGACACGTCATTTTGATGGATTCAAAAAAGCAGATTCAACTCCTGTAATAAATCTTGCAGTGGAGTCATGGCGGAGCTTGTACAGGTGTTAGCAGACGTTTTATGCCAGGCCCCATTCCTCGTGTTCCTGGGAGGGACTGTAGTACTACGACAGTCGTAACTCCTGTCACAATTCCTGTCACAACTCCTGTTTTAGAGACTTCAGACTCATAGAGCTGCTATCGATGCGGAAATGAAACCCGGGTTATATTTCACAAACTCTCATATCTACTACTACAAAACCATGAGCAGGGATCGAAATTAACTTTCAAACTTACTAGTCCTAATAGTGATACAACAATGTTCGTACAGCTGATGAATCATAAAAATCCAGTACTTTTCCATGACAAAAATAGAGTTTTCCAGGACAAAGTTATTTATCTACTTTTTTACACAAAAAGGAAGGTTTGTTCGCATTATGTATAGTTTATCTTGAAACAATTATTGGTGTTGCTTTATTCTATCTCTGATGGTGATTTACAGTGTTATACAAGACAATGTCATCCAATTTTACCCATAGGTATTGACATTCACATGTTTCTCATGTAAAAAATGGAGGGACGATTGCATGTTCAAAGCTGCAAAGAAATTAATCTTCATGACAGCATGATTATTAGTATAGTTTTGACAATCCACATTCAAGGTAAAGATGGATGGTCACAATTCACCAACTATCGAGTAGAATCATGCATTTTCCAGAACTTTCAAGGACAATTAAAGTTTTTCCAGTACTGGAAAACCCATTTTCATTTTCCCAGGACTTTCAAGAACTGTACGAACCATGTACAAATAACAAAATACATGAATTTATACTGGTCCTTAGGATACCTTTAGCATCGGGAGAAATGGTCCGTGCCAGCAGACTAGTGCTAATTTCGATCGCTGCTCTTGTAGCGATCTTGTATACATATTGAATGGGCAGTTACGAGAGCGCCGTTGTTTCTTATTGGCTATGATAGCTTTGAGAAAGGATACCCAGAACAACATCTCCATGATAAGCAGTACAAATCGAGACACACAGGGAAGAAAAAGTGAATTTTGCCCCAGCAAAGCCATGAAGCTGGAACTGACTTCAAACTGTTGATTGATGAATGATGACATTTGGAAGATTCCGAGTGATAATCTGACATTTCTTGACGACAGTCCACTGAATGTGGAAATAGTTCACTAGCAACAGAACACTTTGAACAACAAGGAAGGAGACATACAAATGCTGATGGAAATTAAGGGCATGGTCACACCAAGTACGACAATAATAATGAAAATAAAATGATTTGTTTTTCTTCATAATCTTAAAATGTAGTAAATTTAATTATTTTCTGTTCGAATTATTAGAGTAATTATGGTTATCAGTCACACCAGAGTTAATGACAACGGCATTATTTTATCTCGTTATCATTTTTGGGATCAGTGCAACCATGGCTTAATCAACATTTCATGTCCACAGCACGAGATTTGCCATTTTGAAGACTTTGGACATACTATGAAGGCATTTTTGGACAAACCACACAGGTACCGTTTTTAATCTACAATACTTTCAGACTGCAACTTCTCTGCTTGTATGTGTATATTCACGTTGACTTCACATAATATTGGTACCCTTAAATATTGACAACTAACGGGAACGTACAATAGCTTCCGTGTAGTTCGGAAGCTCTCGGAATCATCTTGGAACTGTCTGAATCCTTTTAACATGGAATTCATTTTCTCATATCATATTGAGGAAGATTGCAGGTTACTTTTCTTGGTCGACATCGTTTTTCCTATTTCCCCTGAATATTTTACTGTTATTAATAAAACACTTGGCACTTAACGGTCAGATTACTGGCCAGCTGTTATTGATGAATCTCCTGGTAATGTAGATCACAATCGGCACAGTGCAATTGTACCAGAACAAGGAATACGCATCACATCTAAACAATTCCCAATGTCATGTCACACACACACGCACGCACACACACACACACGCACACACACACACACACACACGCACACACACACGCACACGCACCAAGCATTGGAAGCTGGTAGACGACTAGACATCGAATGACATCACTGAAGACACGTCTGATGAGTGAGTGAGTTATTGTTTTATGTCATGGTGGGAATCTTTCACCCATACGCGATGAACACATCTGGTGATACCACACCACAGCGAACACATCTTATGTTTAATCAATGTCAACAACTGAAGTAGTAGTAACAATAATACAGTGCACGTTAACGCTACGCCAAATCCACGTTCATAAGCGTGCTCACAGCGCTACATTATTACCCCAGTCAGTGTGCTCTCATTATTTTCTCTCCCAATTAGTATACATACACTTATCTGACCATAATAGAAATCACATATCTTTAATGACACTGTTATGACGAGTTTTTCTCACGCCGGGTTCGACTCGACTGTCGTCCACATTCTTGGCCGTGTTTGAGAGCGCGGCCGTTTTGTTGAAATCGATCAGGGCGTAGCTCTCGCGCTCTCTCTCCACGGCTTTACGCCCGGGGGATTCTGGGAAGGATCCGAAACTGGTGGGTGATGTCGGCGAGACGCTGGCGCCATTGTTCACGCTCTCCACGAACTGATTCTTCAGATCCAGCTGAATATAGTTGACCTTCACCACTTCCTTGTGTCGCGCCTTCGGAGGTGACACGCTCTCGGGCAAGTCTAAGTTTGCATAATTAGGTTCGGATTTCGGTCTGGCGAATGCGGATCCGTTCTGAACGGGCTTCTCCCTGACTGCCGTTGGACCGTCGGATCCGACGTTCACGTACATGGGACACGCGGCGCCCCCGCCCTCGCCGTCGAGGGACAGCACTCCGATGTCGTCCACCCCGACCGCTCCCATCGCCCCCACCCCGCTGTTCCTTCCTCCTCCCCCTGCCCCGCTCTCCCGCCCCACCTCCACCCCGCAGCAGTTCTCGTCGAGGTGCTCGGCCAGGTTCTCCGTGCTCTCGAGGTCGAGGACGGCGTATGTCACCTGAGGCGGCTCGGGGTCGGCGGGGGGCAGTGGTCCGTTGTGGAGGAAGCTGAGCAGCGCCGAGGCGTTGTCCACGATTCCGTTGGCCTGCCGCGGTCCCGAGCCTGTGTTGATGTACTCGTGGAGGTCGTTGTTGACCGTGCTGTTGATGTAGTGGTGGCCGCTGTCGTTGCTGTTGACCGAGTCCAGCCTCCCGGTCCTCCAGTCCTCCATGTCTGTCTGCGGCACAGGGTCGGCCATGCTCTGCGGGCGGCTGTTGGGTCGGCTAGACGGTAGCAGTCCGTGCCCGACACGGTTGTCCAGGTCCTGACCCGCTCGCTGGATGCAGTCCTGGACCGTGTTGAACAGCGCCTCAGCGTTCCGGCACTTAAACGCGTAGATGCCTGCGCCAGTGGGGCAGCGTCGGCCGCTTTCGAAGGAGAACAGCTCGGCGTCAAAGCCGTACCTCCGCAGACATCGCAGCGGCCAACGTATTGCCTCCTTGCCTCGCTGGGCCAGAATGAGCTCTGTGTCGCTGACCTCGATCTTCCCTGGGTTCAGCTCCTGGCCCTGGTCGTCCACGTTGTACACGCGGAATACGCGCGCGTTCAGGTCGCCGTTCCTGCCGCTGGAGAAGGTGCAGCCCATTACTGCTGACTGAGGCTACCTGAAACACAGACGAACACTATTGTATTATGACGATGATGCTGATGGTCATTGTGATAATGATAATAATAACAAGAAGAAGAAGAAGAGGAAGAAGAACAAGAATAATCAGAGGTAAATGTAAAAAATAACGATAATAATGATTACAGCGTTGTATTGAGAGGACACTATAATGTATTTATATAACTCAAGACTCCATGTAAACTATTACTACTAGGGGTGAGGTATTATAGGTAATATAACTATCACGATAGCATTGCAATAGTGAGAATTACTATCATAATACTATCAGAATTGGACAAGCATATTGCGATAGTATCATGATAGTACTTGACTATGCAAAATGAATACAAGTACCGTAGTAATAATCTGTTAATTAAGATGTATGGGTATATCAATAAAGAATCATATTCAGAAATTGAATATCTTCCCCTCAGACGTCATTAGCAATAACAATGTTTCCGATGCAAGTTAGAATAGGTGTGACGGCTCCAGACTAACATTTAGAGTTACTTGCCTGCAGGGCTAATCAGGGCAAGTTGTAAAGGCACCAAAGCATCTATATGTCAAAAAATATGTTGCCCGCAGAGCAATTTAACTTGCCCCTGTATGTCAGGCATAACCTTAGTCCAGAGCCCTGGGTGTCTGTTATGACTAGGACAAGTTAGAATGTCAGAAAAGAAGCTGAATAGTGATTTTGATTGATTCAATTTGTGCTTTACACTGCAGCGATACCCGAGCCAAATCCTCTCTATAAAACATGCTCTAAGCACGAATGGTCAGTGGCTTTCACACCGAGATCCAAACAATAGAAACAAAACAATAGAAAGCAAAACAAAATAATGTAAACATGTGTCATTAAATACGTACTTAGAATAATATAAACATTGACGATACTTTTATCTAAAGGCTTGTGGCAATAAGAGGTTTATGTTGTGATCTATGGTATATTTTGGTTTACAGATAACTATCAGATATACTGATACATAACAATTATCATATGTAGTCTTTGCAGCAATTTCAAATGCCAGAGCTATGGAATTTCACAACACTGTTCAAGACTTTGAACTTATTTTTTTCTTATAGATCTATCGAACCTATTTTTTTTTAAATAGATCTATGTATTGCTACTTACAGTAGGCCAGTCTTAGCTATTAAGCGAGCCACATTCCACGCGAGATTGACAATAACACCTAGACTGCTCCCAGCTGTTTAGCGATATGATATAAAATTTGATATTGATCACAAGAAATCAATATGCAGGACTAGTCCAATGTTGTACTACTTTAGTTGATATTGACATATTGTACTTTTAAAGGGGCAACTTCATACTTGCACGTATTTAATCATAATTTTTTAATATTTTTATTATTTTTCTATATAA